>QZGG01000166.1:0-219722 GCA_006409495.1 Sedum album | reverse complement strand
GAACTCATTTGAATCAATAAGTACTCTGCGAAGCAAGCGCGATTGCGCTGCTGCCGAATGTTCCGGCGAAGGAGATCTCCGTTAGCGGCTCTAGATCCGGCATTGTCGAGCTTCGCGATTGCAATTGGTCGGAGGCATTGACATTTGGCCTAAGGCTTAAAAAAGCCTTAGGCCGGCCCGAAGCCCACAGAAGCCCGGCCCGATCAAAGCCCACCGAAAGCCCATCGGAAGCCCAGCCCTATGATGCATCGAGTGGGCTTGGGCTTCGTTTCGAGGCCCAAGGCCCGGCCCACCGGCCCGGCCCGTTCAAGCCCATCCGAAGCCCGACTTAAATTGCAGATATATTTCACTATATTTAGTATTTAGATCATATTTTTCTATCTACATAGAGTATTTTTCATACATATTTATTTATTTTAAATTATACACTCTACTTCTCATTATATTTTTTCATTTCATTACGATATTCTATCTAGTATATAGAAAAGAAAATTATAAACAAGCAAATTTTATTTTAAATATATTTTTATGTATTTTTATTATTTTTAAACTACTAAAAAAATAATATTTTAATTAAAAATACGATTTTTAAAATTTAATTGAAATTAGTATGGGCTTGTGGGCCGGGCTCGGGCTTCACGATTTTGATCAAGCCCAGCCCAGCCCGACCCGAAGAATAGTAATAGGCCGCAAAAATTAGGGCCGGGCCGGGCTCGGGCTTCGATTTTTGGGCCGGACCGGGCTGGGCCGGGCCGAATGTCAATGCCTATGGTCGGTACACTAAAACCAGCTGTTTTGGGGCTCTTCCGCAATTATGCTATAGTTTGTCTACCCGACCCGATTTGAGACGACCCGACCCGACTTAGTGCGAAAACTCCACCTACTGGTCGCCTGGTGGTGATTTTCGAAGTCTCCATTTGTTGAATTTTGATCATAGATTCGAACGTTGCTGAGTTGAATAAGCGGTGAGTGATTGAAGGTATGAATTCGAAGTGTATTTTTGTTCTGATTTTTGGACTGATTGTGTCTCTAGGGTTTCGATGATTGATTGAAAACGCGTACGCAGCATTTATGTATTTTAAATATGATTGATGCTTGTACGCTGGTAGAAGGAGATGAAGATTTCATTGCAGATGAGTGTTGACATTTTTATTGTTTTTGAAGCCTCTTTTTGCAGATTTTAAGGTGTAAAATTTTCAGGGTTTTTTGTCAATTTGTCTCTTGTTTTAGGTTGAGATTGATGGGATTACATCTCTTGAAAGGGACTACGAGGAGTGAAGGTTGACGGGGATAAGCCCGGTTGGCGAAGAAGTTAGGATAGAGATTCTTGCAATGGGTATGATGTGGCTTTGGGTTATTTTGCTAGTGGGGGTGTTGGTTAGCGGGAGAGGGGTTTTAGGATTGGAGTATATGATTGGAATGGGTAGTTATGATATTACGGGGCCAGCTGCTGATGTGAATATGATGGGGTATGCTAACACGGAACAAGTAGCTTCTGGTGTACACTTTAGGCTGAGGGCTCGTACCTTTATTGTGGCTGAGGCGAAAGGGAATCGGGTTGCTTTTGTGAACCTTGATGCTTGTATGGGATCACAGCTGGTTATGATTAAAGTGATTGAGAGGTTGAAGAAGAGGTAAATTGGATTTTGTAGATACATGCTTTTTTAGTCAGTTTGATAGTAGCGTCATGTGCAAGAAATTCCGGCATTGGATCTTTATTTGCAAATTTTGTTGTGGATAACTGATCTATACACTTGACATGCTGATGTTACTTTTGAATCTTCTTCCATCTGTCGAGTAAATTAGTTTAGTGATTTCTTTGTTTTATGACTTAGGTTTGGAGACCTTTATACTGAAAAGAATGTTGCCATCAGTGGAATACATACACACGCGGGGCCTGGGGGATATCTTCAATATATTGTATATATTATAACATCTCTCGGATTTGTTCGCCAATCTTTTGATGCTTTAGTTGATGGCATTGAGAAAAGTATCATCCAAGCCCATGAGAATCTCCGCCCAGGATCTATATATATTAATAAAGGTACCTTATGAGTCTCAGCTGCATTGATTGGTTTTTATTCTTTCTGAATATCATTTGCTGTACGTAAACATTGTTGTTGATAATCACCTGGTGCGCTTAACAATGAGTTCTATTTTTGTTATGCAGGAGAGCTATTAGATGCAGGTGTAAACCGCAGTCCTAGTGCATATCTTAACAATCCTTCAGCTGAACGCAGCAAGTACAAATACGATGTTGACAAAGAAATGACTCTTCTAAAATTCGTTGACAATGAGTGGGGACCTGCATTTGTTCCTGACCTTTCAGATTGGTTTGTAAATGAAGCTGATGCTCCTCCTAAGACTGCTGATCGATCTGTAGCTTTAAAGTTCTTACAAGCACATCCTTCTGGTTATGCCACAATGAAATTGCAGGTGTGATTCAAATCTTCAGCTCTGTGATTTAAAATATTTTATTTGTAAAATCTAAATTGTGTCTTCTCCTCAAACCAGGAAATGGTTTGTTTGATGCGAGAAAGAAATTTCCCTGCAGCCTTCAAGTGCTACCCCAATTATCATAAAATTAGAATGACTTTCAAGGACAGTCTCTATTATAAGATGGTTATTCATGTACACAGTGATTCTGCTTTCCGGAAATATCAAAAGGAGATGAGGTCTGATTGAATTTTCATTTATTATGAATATTCACATATTTTTTTCATTTTATAGTGGGTTCTCTTCAGTCTCAAATGATTTTCTGGAAAGTCTTTTAACTTCTAGCCTGCAAATTAAACATTCCATTTCTGGATTTAGTACAATCAAGCATTAGCTCTTCAGTTTTACATTTATCTTGTTAGTCTCGAGGCTTCAATTCAAAACTTCGGGGTAACGGAGTTCATGCAAGTTTGGTAATCATGTATCAAGGAACTTTTTGAGTTAACGAACATATTGGCTTTGCAGGCAAATGCAAATATGGAAAACTTCGGGAAAGAAACAAAGAGAACTTACCAAAATGCTCAATGAATGGTAATGCATGCTATACAGTCTGACTGCATAAGTCGGGTCTGTAGAGTGTTTATAAAGGATTTGTCATTTTGCAGGGCTATTCATATACTAGGCAAGTACAAGAACAAGAAGTTGTCGTCATCCATTTACCTAAGTGAAGCAGAGCCCTTTCTAGAGCAATATGCAAAACGAAGTCCAGAAAACACAGCTTTGATTGGGTCTGCGGGAAACTGCATCAAAGCTGAAGATTTTATACCTATTGTTGGAAAGGAACGGGATGAAGAGGGAGACCTTGGAAAAGGACTGGAACAAACACCCATGAGTCCTACTAATGTAGTCCAAGCCATTATTCCTAAGCGAGAGGGTCTCATTATATTCTTTCCTGGTAATTTTTACAATTAAAATTTTGATTTGATAGCTTCTATAAGGGATTCTTCCCTTAATGTTTTATCTGATAGATATGTTTTTCTCTGCTCTGCGTTTGGTTTCTTTATTTGTTATCAAAGTAAATTATTAGTTCCATTTGCAGGAATACCAGGTTGTGGAAAATCAGCACTTGGCAGGGAAATATTAAAGAAGACTACAGACTGGCCTGGGGATGATCGTCCAGTTCACAGTCTTATGGGTGACCTCATTAAAGGTACTTGTTATGTACTATTATTTACAACCAGTCTTGGGCTACAAATTTATGTATTATTAATTAGATTTTGTTAAGCTGCAAGACCAGATTGTGTACTTCAAAGAACTTATACTGACAAACTCCTTGGTCTAATACTCTAATTGGTGCCTATTTTATTCTGTACTTTGTTGCCTTCCCAAATTATTCAAACTTTTTGTAACATTATACATAAGGTGAAAGGTCACTGAAGTTGAGATAAATTGATACACTGAAGTAATACTGTTGAGCCATGTTCATCCTTGAAGCTTTCACTTGAAGCTTCACTGCAAATTGTGCATCCATAAACTTATTGCGCTATTTGTACCTGGCAGGAAAATATTGGCAAAAGGTTGCGGAGGAGTGTCGAAAAAGACCATACTCGGTGATGCTTACAGACAAGAATGAACCTAACGTAGAAGTTTGGGAACAAGTAATCTTCAATCACTGTTTTTACTTTTCTTTTATAATTCAAATACTTGAATTAACTTAATCGTCTAAATAATTGTCTCATTTGGAACTTAATATTCTCATTACTTCCGCTACAAACCATTGCCAGTGAAATTACGCACAACAAATTACAGATGGACCTATGCTTGAAATATTAGGTTTAAACCATTTTGGTAATATGGGATTAGTATTCTTGCCCACGATACATAGAGCATATAGTGGATGGAATTGCATTGACGATCAATTTTCCACATTCTGTGATGCAGATCCAAAGTATCAGCCGCAGTACTGGGGCAACTGCAGTGCCAGTAGTCCCACAGTCCGACGGTTGCTGCTTCTACTGACACTGCTTTATTTTGAAAAGTTTAATGTTGCAAATATTTATTTATAGATGTTCTTCATTTATTATATTTCAGGAAGTGACTCAAATCCATTTTCTCTTGATGCATTGGCCGTGTTTATGTTTCGAGTATTGCAACGTGAAAATCACCCGGTATTCTAGCTTCCCCAACTCTCATCTGCCATTCAGTAGTCCTCTTTCAATCCAAATTTTAATTTTTCCTTTTCAATGTTCCTTGTTATGGCCCTTCTCAAAGGGTAATCTTGATAAGGCATCACCCAATGTTGGCTTTGTGCTGCTAATGTTTTATCACCTTTATGAAGGCATGGTAAATTTTTGTTCACAATACCATAATGTCAATGATTTTTAATTTTTAATTTTTAATTATGAGTTTATGTTCTTAGATGTATGTGTTTTTCAGAACAGGAAAGAGTTTGAAAACGCACTTCTTAGCACCTTTGGTGTACTAGTTAATATTCCACTGCTGAAACCTGATAGGTCGGTATGCCTAAATTCAATGTGATTGAATGTGCCTCTGGACATTCTGCATGAAATACAAATGGGCACCATGTTACAGAAGGAACAATGTTTAATCATTTATCACATTTGCAGGAAATCCTTACCAGATGATTTGGAATCTATTTTAGAAGAGGGGATAAATTTACACAATATTCAGCGGAGCAGACATGGAAGGTTTATTCTTAATCTTTACTCATTCACACTGTTAGGAGCCTTTCATAAAGTTTGAATACTAATATGAAAATTTTAATTCTATATCAGTAAGCAATACATTTGTCTGATAAATCAATCTGAAAAACTCGAAATTTCATGTGGATTCAATGGTTAACTTATATGCTGCTGTGACGATATAATCTCTTCTACCACTTACACAAAGTAAAGCTTTATTTGATCTCATAGATTGGAGTCCACTAAGGGAATATATGTAAAGGAGTGGGCCAAATGGGAGAAGCGTCTACGAGAAACTATATTCGCACATTCCGGATATCTTACTTCCATTCAGGTATTAGCTCTCCCTTCAATACCTTTTGCAGAAGAGATCCACCTGCAAGATTTAGTTTTTAAACTACTGTTTTCAAAACCAACAACCCCAAGCAGAAATATTCATATATGAATGTATAGCTGAAGGTCTTTACAGTTCCAATATGGAATTTGTTATATTTAGAAGTTTTCCTCATGGGATGTAGATCATTGAATTCACAATTTCAAACCACATTTTGCAGCTTACAGTTTGGACTTTGATTCATGCTTCTGTTTTTGTTTTAGGTTACATTTGAGATTGCAGTTAAAGAGGTCTTAGAACAGCTAAAAGCTATTACAAAGCAAGAGTACAAGACCCCGGACAGCTAACGAATAAAGGAAATTAACGAATGACCACACATCACATTATAGACTGCGGAAGGTATCCCTCCGAAAGAAGCCAGTTTACTGCCTCAGCTACATTCAAAAGGGAAAGCCACACGCATTGAGATCGACCCCCAATCATGAATCCAGGTCCATTGAAGTTTCATTGACTTATCTATCATCAGTATATTAGATTGCAAATAAAAATTACGTAAATATTGTGTTTTACACTATCTCTCTCGCCTTATGGCGGTGAGAATTTTTGAAAAACTTTCTTTCGTCAAGGAGAGTGTTCTTCATTTTATCTTCATGGGGGAGTGTTCTTCATGTGATAGTGTTCTACATGTGAGTTATGTTAGAATCAACGGAATATACAAAACAGCAGTCCTCAAATATTTTACAAAACAAATCACACCTATCTATGAATGTTGTCTGCAAAACACTCCACTACTTACTATAGTTACTCAAGTAAGACAATTCAACATTATTGATTCATCTTAACAGTTTTTGTCATAGTGAATGACATAAATTTTTGCCATGAAAAAACACTGGCTTTGCATTCTGCAAAAATTCCAACAAAAAACACTGGATTTGCATTTTGATAAGTAGAAAGTTTTCAAGCATCAGAATCATATATGTGTATTTTGCATGAATTCCATATTGTTTTTATCCATCTCATATGTTTGATTCCTCAAACATCCTTAATACATACTCCAAATCCAAATCTAAATCCAAATCCAAATCCACCAACTTATCCATGTATCCATTCAAAGCCTACTCCATTTCGAAATCAAAGTCTGTGATGGGATACCCCGTTCCATCCAGCAATTCAACACATCAACTATACTGCAGAGCTGTGTTAGTTGTCAAGGAAGATTTACTTACTAAACAAAATAGTGAAAAGTGACAATATATAAGACAAAAAAACTATAAAAGGATACTACAATTTTTGCACTTCTCCTGCCTCGAATTGTATATTGGATGCGAGACTTAGAGCATTTCCAACACAAGCATCTAAAGTGGGTTAATAAGTAAAAACTGCTTAAGAGGCACTCAATTAGAAAAATCAAATATATAATCTTCACTCCAACGCATGTCCTTAGAGCATCTCCAATGGAGTGCCTCAATATGTATAATAGCTTATGTGGCAAGAAATATAGAGAACTTGATACATATTCATCACTCCAATGCAGAGCATCCCCAATGGGAGGTATCATCATGTAAAATTGTCTATGTGGCAACAAATTTAGAGAACAAGATACATATTGGTCTCTCCAATGCACAAGTATAGTTAGCTAAAATTTTACATATTTACATTCTCATCTTCATCAAATTTGATATTCATATCCTTCTTCTCTATAATTTCCTTCTACATTATACATATCTTCAACCACATTCTTATTCATTATACATAACTCCATTGGATCACAAACCAATTTTCATCCTTCAAATTATACATAACTATTATTATAATATATTTTACATAAGAATTTTAGCTAGCACCATTGGAGATGCTCTAAGGTTAGTTAGCTAAAATTTTACATAACCTCACTCTCACTCATCAAATTTGCTATCCATCTCATAAACCTCTATAACTTTTTGCCTACATTATACATATCTCTACCACATTCACACACATTATACATAACCCCCATTGGAACATATTATACTTTTCATCATTCAAATTTTACATAATCAATATAATAATATATTTTACATACCCTCTTTACATATTACCATTAGTTATCCAAAATTATAGAGAATTGAATAGCGTTTCTCCAAATTTGCTAGTCATCTTCTCGTTATGATTTTCCTTCCCATCCAATATAGTCATGTCTTTGCTTTGGTCTTCAACTTCTGCCTCTTCTTTTTTGGGTTTGGGAGTTGAATGTTTCGGATGCTCCATTGTTCAAACATACTACATCCACCTCCATTGCAATATCTAATTTGATTCGAAAATTCAGATCTGGCAGTCTTTATTAATATGTTTTACTGAGTTCTTGTTGCTTGGTCTTTGAAAGTGTTTTATTTTGTTTGTCATTCGTCGTGTGTTCATGTGATACATAAACCTTGATTGAAACCAGAGGATTCCCCTTGGCCAGATATTGATAATATGTGGTTAGTTTTGATATGAATAATCATTATACATATCTCCATTAAAGCACAATTCAGTTTTCATCATGCAAATTATACATAACTAGTATAATAATATATTTTACATAAGCATTTTACATTTTGACATTGGAGATGCTCCCAAATAATGAGACCAATTCAAATAGATCAGTCAATGTCATATCTGATTCTTCGACTTGAGCTAGTATTGTCATCATGACAATACACAATGAAGTCTTTAATTGTTTATCAGTCGGAAAATAAGTAATTCTCATGATATTGTCGACGAATGACAAATCTGCGACACATAGTAAATGAAGGACAAAATCTTTTCTATTATATACTCTGTAGTAAATACACCACTTAGGTATATTACCATAAAAAGTGATTCTGCGTCTGATGATTCTTCTATTAACTCGAGCAAACGACTCATTATTCTTTTAGATTGCAATTTTTCAGTCCACACTCCCCAGTCAGCCCCTCTAATATCCGACCAAATCACCCTGACATAAATTATTCAAAACTTGAATAAGAAAAAAACAAAAAGGCTTTAAAAGAAACTAAAACTCGCAACTACATTTTTTCACATATGGATTGAGTTTAATTTACCTGCACGCTCGATGTGAGCACATAAAATAGATTATCTAAAACAACCTCAACCAAGCCTCTTATGCACATGATCTGTGCCATTGGTCGGAAATGGTACACTTGTTCAATTACTCGCATGCATATTTCCTAATGATAAATAGGAAATCGTAAGATATACAACATAATGGATTGTAAATATTAACAACATGGTTAATAAAAAAGATAAAATATTATAATTACCTTAACACATTGAGTGTCAGGGGATACTAGAAGCTCTAAAAGTGTATCAAACAGTCCATTTGGACCATGAACTCTACATTCTATGTAGAAGCCAATAGTTCTAACAAAGCATCGCCATTTAAGGCAGTCTTCTTAATACTACTTCATTTAGGCAATAGAAACAGTAGTCATCGGCAAACAATATCAGCCTTCCATTATACTATATTAAGACAGTAAATGTTAATCTAGTATCTATTTCATTAATGCAAAGAATCAGATTGAAGTAAGTTATTGATATCTTTGACACCTTAGAGAATAAAGTAGTCCATGCTTGACTAGTTATCCTCTTCATACAATTGACCTTTGTTGCAGAGACTTTCTTGTGAACACATATAATTGGAGTGTTATCTATCGGACTGTACAACTAAATATTGGAATACGCAAGAACAATACCGTCAAGCCGTAAAATAATTTGAATGTACTCGAATGCAAAAATTAGCTTACCCTGGCCTGTTATTTTATATTTAATAAATACCTTAATAAATAGTTGCTTTCAAGTCATTATTTAATATTTATTAAATAATATTAATAATTACTTTATTAACTTAATATTTATTAAATAATATTAATATTAAATAATTACTTTAAATCAATTAATTACTAATGTCTCCATGTCGTGGGTTGGCAAAGAGAACACGACTTTGAAAAACTTGTTTCAACTAAGAGGTTTCTAAACCCTGGAACACCACTTGAGATTAACAAGAGCTACAAGGAAATGATTAGCTACTACTTTAATGTACTGGTTCTTAGACGTGTTCGGGCGCAAGCTAGACGTGGAGGTCCTGTTGACAGTGATGATGATACTCATGTGGATAAAAGAAGCACGACTAAAGTTTCAGAAAGAGTAGCTGCAAGTGCAAGGTTACTGAAATCGAGAAATTGTGCCTAAGCGATCCATTAGTAGTCAGTAGGCAAGAGCCATGCACAAATAGGAGAACTCTCATTCAGTCCATGGTAACAAGATACATATAGATATACACATGTCAGTTTACACGAAGGCGCCTTATTCTGAATGTCATGTGTTGATAAATGTAATCCTAGTTTTAGACTTAGTAAAGCTTTTTTGAAGTCTTGCTGCACTTGTATTAGTTAAGGCCTTAAGAGTTGAAGGATTTCAGTGTTGATCTTGGTTTGGGAAGGTTTTTTAAGTGACTTTGACCAGGAAGTTTGGCTTAGTTGAAGATTTGCTACGTTTGGTTTTAATTGAGTAGAATGACTGTTTTTGTTAAGCTTGGTGGGAAATGCTTCTAGTGAAGGAATGAATCCAATGGTTTTGGTTTTAGGCAAACGGCAGCGTTTTGAGCTTGCTGGGAGTGGTTTTCAATTGAATGCTGAGTCATTTCATGAACTTAAACAATCCAACACCGTTTGCATTCATGAATGAAAGAAGCTTCTAGGAAGCTGCGTCGTTTTAGTGGGATGCTCAAGGATTAAACACTGTGTTTTGATTGAAGCGCTTCATCAATAAAAGTCGAAATTCCCAATTTCTAGGGTTAAACAGAGGAGAGGAAAGAAACCGAAAACGATGGAGATATGAGAGTTGGATGCCGAGTGATTGATTGGGTTATGAAGGTCACGATGGAGATATGAGAGTTTTCCCGCAAGGGTTTCCACGTTAAAAATCTTGTGTGCATCCTTTATGTTCAGTTTTAGGTTTTAGCATGTTTTAAATTTGCGGAAATTTGCATAATTGTGAAAAATTGCATTGTTAAGTATCGGTTTTGTTTCTAGGTCTTAGATTAGGCTTAGATACATTCATCAAAGTGGTATCAGAGCCGCTGATTCGTTTCTAGATAGATTTTTGGTTGGATCTTGGTTAGAACGTTAGTGAAAATTAAGTGATCTTGGCATGTATGCTGTGTTTTGATCTTAGAGTAGTTGCTGCCATTTAGAACGTTTTGGTCTTTTTATGACTTTCTTGAAAAGAAAGTTTTAGGTAATGCTATGGGTAGAATCTAGATATATAGAATTCCAAAGTAGAACTTGATATTGATGTTCTCATCTAAAAATTGGATTTCTTTGATATATTTCTTGATATGTTCCTTTAAAGCTTGTTTAAGAATAAATTAAGTCTTAGGAGGGCATTTAGAATATATTCAATTTGATTTCTAGTTTCTGACCAAAATGTTGATAATCTTTGTTTGATGTTCAGCGGTGTATGTGAAATAAATTCCTTGTGCTCAATGATTTAGTTTTGTGCTGTTTTTAGCCTTACAATAATCTAGAGTTTAGGATTTAGTACGCTTATGTCTTGAAATCTAGTTTATAGGTTTTTAAGCATAGCTTGATACTACCGAATGCTATTAAAACTATCAATAAAGTGTATATCAGTTTGGTTCAGTTCATATTATGCATGATCCTAAGCTTTTGTTTTTCAGAAATGTTTATTTTGGACTTTGTGAAGTGTTAGCGCATAAAAACTGATTTAATCTCTACCAATCTGTTAGGTTAGATTGCTGTCTACGCTAATATACTACTATAGTTAATTTTCAGACTTGAACTTGTAGATAAATTAGGAAGTAACTCAATTGTATTTCCTGGTTTTGTCATGGTTCTAAGTTCTGATAATTTCTTAGTAGTTTTCTCCTTTTATAGGTTGTAATATCAGTAGATAGTACTTAATATCAGTTGGTATGAGTATTATGATGTGTTTTTTGCTAACTTGTGTTTTTCAAGTTTTTAGGCATGTCTTTGCATGACCAAAACTGTTCAGCAGGTTTTTCAAGGAAAAAGGACCATAAGTTCCTGGTAATTTCTATATAAAGGCTGCTGAGTAAGTAAAATTGGTTATACCTTTGTTGGTTGACTAATTTTCAGGTAATATCTATCTCATTATATGATATTTGGTTCAAGAAAGGTATATTTTTGGTATCTGAATGTGAGACTTCAATATGAGCAGTTTAGTTACTAAAATATCAGTTTTTAATGATCTCTTGGCTAATATGAATGTTTTGAGTAGATTATTTGATGATCCCTATGCCTTTGTGTATGCTAAGTCTGTTCTTGTTTTTCTTTCAGATAAAGTCTTAAGTATTTTTGTATGAAGTTCTGGGTGTTTAAATGTTCCTCTAAAGTGCAGTTTAAGCATATAACATGACTTAGGAGGGCATGTTTTGACTAAGTTCAATAAACTGCCTAGATGCTGATGAAGACATTGATGGTTCTTTGTGAATGTTCTGATAATGCATTTGAAAATAAATCCTTGATCTCTATGTTATAATGCTATTCAGTAAGTTAGTAAAGACTATGTCAGTCTTGATTCAGTTTAGAAACAATATACTAAGCTTAAGTTTGAAGAAAACATGATAAGGACTTGGTAGGCAGTAATCTGTTGTGTAGATGTTGTATTTTTGATTTCAACCCCAAGCTTTTTGTTATAAGTTCTGAATTGCTTTTGTTCAAAATTGAGTGAATGAAATTCATGAATAAAGAATACAGACTTTGTGGGTTCAGAATCAAAATGCATTGCTCAAACAGATTTTTATATGTTTATTAGTTTCTAACTTCACCTAGTGTGTGTGCAGGAATGATTTCATATTAAATGAAGGCATGAGATATGAAGTTGAGCCAATGATTCAAAGAGGGTACTCAAAACCAAATGATTCCACTATGTAGTTAACAGGTTCTTGTTAGTCAAATTTTTCAGTAGTCTTTATCTTCAGGTTATATGTCTTTTGATAAAATAGAATTATGAGGGCATTTGTTGATAAATGTAATCCTAGTTTTAGACTTCGTAAAGCTTTTTTGAAGTCTTGCTAGGGGTGGCACATGAACCCGCAAATCCGCACTCAACCCGCAAACCCGAAAAATTTCGCGGGTTCGGGTCGGGTTTTGGACACTGCGGGTTCGGGTACGGGTTTAATATATAATTTTTAATCAAACCCGCAAACCCGCATTATGCTTATAAATACATATTTATATATTCATAATACTATTTGATATACACATCATGTTTATTTTTTTGCTCAAATTATTATTTTCAAGTTAGTGAAGGACTAAATAAGAGTTTATGAATCTTATTCTATGATTTTATTCACTTTTTATTTATTTATAATATTTTTAAATCTATTTTTATTTATTTATAATATTTATTTATTCAAAATACGCGGGTCGAGTACGGATACGGGTTTAACTTTTTTTTAAATCTATAAACCCGAACCCGAAATTTACTACGCGGGTCGGGTACGGGTTTAACTTTTTTTACTAAAAACCCGCAAAGTGTCAGGCCTAAGTCTTGCCGCACTTGTATTAGTTAAGGCTAAGGGTTGAAGGATTTCAGTTGTGCACAACCAGCCATAAATTGAGATAATTACCAAATCCGTCTCTCAAGAATATTGATAAATATATCTAAGTTATCTGCATATAATATCTTATAACCAAATATATCACATTCAAATCTTAACTAATATTTGAAATCCGTCTCTCAAGAATATTGATAAATATATCTAAGGTATCTGCATATAATATCTCATAACCAAATATATCACATTCAAATCTTAACTAATATTTGATCACATTATAGTTAAGATTATATCTTTAATAATAGCAATTATTCGAATATAATGTGGTTCCTAAAATAGAATAAATAAATTATTCTAACACATTGATCATTGACTGCGATTTTCTTGAACTTCAACTCGAACCAGCCGCGCCCACAAGTTGATCTTCAGTTCCTTGAGATCCAAGGTAACTTATTCTGAACCCTGTGTTCCATTACTTTTTTAAATTGTGGTTTGAACTTTGTAGTAGCAAGCCGAGTAGATGATTGCGATTGATTAATAGTCTTAACGTTTGCGGATGATGATCGAGGTTGATCTGTCTTGTTGTTTGAATTAGGATTGAAGCATTATCTTGAAAAATTAGGGAACTGAGATATCTCTCTTTTTTGCAGTTGTTACGAGTTTAGAACGTTAATGGGTCCAAGAAAGCGAAAGGCAAGGACCCCGTCGTCTGGTTCAGCCGGTGCATCAAATGTTCCGAAGAGACGAAAGAGAGTAATGCAATCTGATACCTCTGGTGATCATAATGATCCGACTCCTACTACTCAAGTAGCACAGCAAGACAAAGAAGAACCTGTTTATGTGGAACAAGAGGCTGAAAAAGAGACATTGCCGGGATTTTCGGCCTTGCCTCCAATGGATCCGATTCCATCTGGTCCTGCCTTTCAGGCTGATTTGTCGGATGTTACTGAAATGTTAGATTTTCAGGCTTACCGGAATCTCACAGAGGATTCGAAATGGCTTGGGACTAGAGTTTATTCACCTATAGAAGATGATGCTGATAATGCCGACATTGGTCGTGGAAGACCAGACACAAATTGCAGCTGCAGGGTACCTGGATCGGAAAGATGTGTGAAGCATCATGTGAATGAGAAAAGAGCACAACTCAGGGACCAACTGGGTCCTCTTTTTGATGCTTGGGGGTTCGATCAGATGGGCGAAGTTGTGTCCATGTCGTGGGTTGGCAACAGGGAACACGACTTTGAAAAACTTGTTTCAACTAAGAGGTTTCTAAACCCTGGAACACCACTTGAGATTAACAAGAGCTACAAAGAAATGATTAGCTACTACTTCAATGTACTGGTTCTTAGACGCGTTCGCGCGCAAGCTAGATGTGGAGGTCCTGTTGACAGTGATGATGATACTCATGTGGATAAAAGACGCAAGACTAAAGTTTCAGAAAGAGTAGCTGCAAGTGCAAGGTTCCTGAAACCGAGAAACCGTGCCTAAGCGATCCGTTAGTAGTCAGTAGGCAAGAGCCCTGCACAAATAGGAGAATTCTCATTCAATCCATGGTAACAAGATACAGATAGATATACACAGGTCAGTTATTCTGAATTTCATGTCTGTAAGACAATAGCAATACACATGCATCATTCAGTAGCTATGCAAAACTTACCTTCTTACGCTAGTATAGATAATACATTCTCATCCTTGTTTGATACTCCGAATTCCAAAAGATTCGAATTTTACTGAGCAATACCAGGAAATATACTGTTTCAGGTTTCAGCATTTCTTAATATCAAACATATGACTAGTGTCTCAAAAAAACATATGACTAGTGTCTCAAAAAACACATGTGACTAATGTCATTATGCAGCAGTTCGAAATGAATGCATCCACTGAAAATATGAAAATTACTACAGTGTGCAAAACTTATCTGATTCTCCTGGCAATCTGGAACAATTTAGATCTGCATTTCATATAACAAAGATGGTCCAGTGTATATCAGGAAATCACGTTGTACAACATCAGTATTTATAGACTCATATAAGACTAAAGTTGTTTCACATCTATACAATATAAGGGCTACAACCTCAAATAGTACTTTTCCTTGTAACAGAAAATAACTTAGTCTCCAATGTAGATAATTTCTGAACACGATCAATACTCCTAATTTCATAGATTTTGAGGATCTTTATTCCTACAAAGGCCTTCTGAAGAGCTTTTTGGTCTGCAGAGACATAGCAAGTGTCAATATATCCATTTCAGAGTATACAGTATAACCATACAACAGATGAGGGAATTGATGGTCATCACATAGGAAACATACTGGTTACGTGGGAATATAAAAAATTAGTACCGCAGTTACAGTGAAACTAAAATCTTTACCTGCTCGAAGGTAAGAAACATTATTACATTCCATGATCCAAGCCGGCCAAAATTAGGAAGAAACCCTTTATAAAAAGCAAAAGGGCCCTGCATAACGTGGAATAACATAAAGACCACGGTAACTAAGTGACTGCAACGCATTTAAAATACCAGGTATGATGAACTAGAAATACCATAGTTGCTAGAATAGTACCTCGTTCTTCAGTGTTTTGATGAAACAGTCGAGAGTGTTTCTGTAAGTTGAGTCTCCCATCATCCTTGATTTAACCTGTAATGTAAATGAGATCACACTTAAGAGCTGCACACCTGCGCCTACGCTAATCCAGATACTGTAATAAAATACTCATTCAGAAATGAGATACATATCCCCTAATGTTGCCATTCCATGAACATCAAGCCATAGATCGGTACTTATGTAGCATAGTGCATATAATAGCGCACAATAAAACATTTATCAGCAATATGACAGTTGTCTCAGCCTCTCAGGGTGGGAGACTAAAAATTATACCGACAAGTATGTAGAAGTAAAATGGCTTACAACATCAAGAGGCGAGCCAATACAGACTGCAAATAAACCAGCACCTAGACCGGCCAGCAGATGAGTCAAAATATTGTCAGTGAAGCCAGGAATGTTTAAAAACATCTGCATAGTTATAAGAGATCACAAAAAGGAAATTTACGAGGCAGCGGTGGAAATAATTTAAGTTGTAGCAATATGCATACTCATATCATTAGAAAGAGCACACAGTTCACATTTTCGATCGTAATGTCTTTACCTGCTTTATGTGATCATAACTGGCCAGCTCCGCAGCATTGATCACTGCATTTCTCAGAACATTGGGACCTAGTCCAGTCCAAAGCGCTAGAAGCCCCTCCTGATCAAGCAATAAACATGCAGTGTTAGAAATTACTTAATAAGACAAACCAATAAAACTTCCTTTACCTGTTTAACTATCGTCAAATATGCATCCATAGATCCATAATAGCGCTTCGGTACACCAGGCGGCAATTTTCCTTCAGCCTGTAGCCGAACTTTCACCAGGTCAGTCGGATTAGCTACAGATATTGCAATAGCCCCTGTAACAAAACACAAAAGGTTTCCACTTTATTGCATCCACATTATCCACACACAAGAAAAAACCACGATACATCTCAACACAAAACACTCACCAGTAATCAAAGCAGCAAGCACTTTATTGAACAAAGAAACCTCAAGAAAATCACCACCTACTAAAAATCCCTTCACCTAAAAACAAACACACACCTCACATCAGTCCTACGGAACTTCATCAACTTAAAAGTAAATCAATCAAACATTGGAAAAAAACTCACAGGCTCATACAACCCAACCCTCAACCCTCCATACAAAAACTGCCGTTGCAACCCCGGAACAACTCCTTTCCACAAAGCAGTAAAACCTTCTTCTCTAGCAATAGTCACAACAGTTCCTAACATTCCTCTATACTTTGGTAAATTCTCTTCATTCCCAACTTCCACTTTCCTCTGTAGCTGCAACCTCACCTTAGCAGTATCCAACGGAATGGTACATAACTACAACAACAACAACATCTACACCATATCAACTCAATTCAGCAGCAAATCTCAATTCAGACAACATTTTCAATCACATTTTATCAAATTTACTAAATCGCAACTCATTTGAGATCAATAAGTACCTCTGCGAAGCAAGCGGCGATTGCGCTGCTGCCGAATGTTCCGGCGAAGGAGATCTCCGTTAGCGGCTCTAGATCCGGCATTGTCGGAGCTTCGCGATTGCAATGTGGTCGGTACACTAAAACCAGCTGTTGTGGGGCTCTTCCGCAATTATGCAATAGTTTGTCTACCCGAACCGATTTGAGACGACCCGACCCGACCCGACTTAGTGCGAAAACTCCACCTACTGGTCGCCTGGTGGTGATTTTCGAAGTCTCCATTTGTTGAAATTTGATCATAGATTCGAACGTTGCTGAGTTGAATAAGCGGTGAGTGATTGAAGGTATGAATTCGAAGTGTATTTTTGTTCTGATTTTTTGACTGATTGGTTATCTAGGGTTTCGATGATTGATTGAAAACGCGTACGCAGCATATATGTATTTTAAATATGATTGATGCTTGTACGCTTGTAGGAGTTGAAGATGTCATTGCTGTTGAGTGTTGACATTTTTGAATTGTTTTTGAAGCCTCCTTAGTCCTTTTGCAGATTTGAAGCTGTAAAAATTTTCAGGGTTTTTTGTCTCTTGTTATGATATTGCAACTCTAAAAAGGGAACAAGAGGAGTGAAGGTTGGCGGGGATAAGTCCGGTTGGCGAAGTTAGGATAGAGATTCTTGCTATGGGTATGATGTGGCTTTGGGTTATTTTGCTAGTGGGGGTGTTGGTTAGCGGGAGAGGGGTTTTAGGATCGGAGTATATGATTGGAATGGGTAGTTATGATATTACGGGGCCAGCTGCTGATGTGAATATGATGGGGTATGCTAACACGGAACAAGTAGCTTCTGGTGTACACTTTAGGCTGAGGGCTCGTACCTTTATTGTGGCTGAGGCGAAAGGGAATCGGGTTGCTTTTGTGAACCTTGATGCTTGTATGGGATCACAGCTGGTTATGATTAAAGTGATTGAGAGGTTGAAGAAGAGGTAAATTGGATTTTGGAGATACATGCTTTTTTAGTCAGTTTGATAGTAGCGTCATGTGCAAGAAATTCCGGCATTGGATCTTTATTTGCAAATTTTGTTGTGGATGACTGATCTATACACTTGACATGCTGATGTTACTTTTGAATCTTCTTCCATCTGTTGAGTAAATTAGTTTAGTGATTTCTTTGTTTTATGACTTAGGTTTGGAGACCTTTATACTGAAAAGAATGTTGCCATCAGTGGAATACATACACACGCGGGGCCTGGGGGATATCTTCAATATATTGTATATATTATAACATCTCTCGGATTTGTTCGCCAATCTTTTGATGCTTTAGTTGATGGCATTGAGAAAAGTATCATCCAAGCCCATGAGAATCTCCGCCCAGGATCTATATATATTAATAAAGGTACCTTATGAGTCCAGCTGCATTGATTGGTTTTTATTCTTTCTGAATATCATTTGCTGTACGTAAACATTGTTGTTGTATAATCACCTGGTGCGCTTAACAATGAGTTCTATTTTTGTTATGCAGGAGAGCTATTAGATGCAGGTGTAAACCGCAGTCCTAGTGCATATCTTAACAATCCTTCAGCTGAACGCAGCAAGTACAAATACGATGTTGACAAAGAAATGACTCTTCTAAAATTCGTTGACAATGAGGGGACCTGTGGGTAGCTTTAACTGGTTTGCAACTCATGGAACTTCCATGAGTCGTACAAATTCTTTGATCAGTGGGGACAATAAAGGAGCGGCTGCCCGGTTTATGGAGGACTGGTTTCAACAGAATAATCATCAGATCAGATTTCATGGTGGTCTGGATGAAAATGAAATTCCCAGACGAATTTCTGCTATAATTCCAAATCTGCCTAAAAACCGTATGCAACTAAGACCTTTATCATAGTTGACTACCATCATTTAAAATACATAAAACATTGGTGCATTCATTGTTTCCTGATTGCCATCTATTAATGCTAAATCAACCTGCAATTTGCATTAAACCTGACCTATCTGTTTTTACTGTAGACCACCAATTGCTGGAGATTGCAGCTACCTTCAACTCTACTCGTGGGAAAGCAGCTACAAGGTTCTCTAGTGTTTCAAGGCGTGTCAGAAGTTTGTCAAAGCAAGCTGATAACCACACTTTGTATCAGCATTTTGTCAGTCAAACTGCGGTGATGTTAGCCCTAATGTTTTAGGTGCTTTTTGCTTAGACACGGGCCTTCCCTGTGACTTTAATCACAGTACATGTGGTGGGAAGAACGAACTATGCTATGGTAGAGGCCCAGGGTAATTTACTGACTTATTATATTATTTCACCGAGGAGTTCTATGATTGTATAAATTGTATTTGAATCTATTTTTCAGCTATCCAGATGAGTTCGAGAGTACACGGATAATAGGAGATCGACAATTCAGAAAAGCAGTGGACCTCTTTGAGAAAGCAACTGAGCAGTTGACAGGGAACATTGACTCTAGACATGCTTATTTGGACTTTTCCAATCTCAATGTCACAATTACTAAACAAGGAGGTGTTTCTGAGGTTGTCAAAACATGCCCAGCCGCGATGGGATTTGGATTTGCTGCTGGTACCACTGATGGACCTGGAGCTTTTGATTTTAAGCAAGGCGATGACAAGGTATCAACTGGTTGTTTATATTTAACTGCACCATTTTTCTGTATTACATTACTTATTTTCGTATAATTCGCTTTATTTTTATTTTGCTGCATTTCAGGGAAATCCATTCTGGAAACTAGTCGGGGGTCTGCTTAAAACACCAGGCCAGGAGCAGATTGATTGCCAGTATCCAAAGCCTATCTTACTTGATACCGGTGAGATGAAACAACCATACGACTGGGCAGTAAGTTCTCCACTTGGCTCGAGTTCTTATTTGGTATATTGCTTTACATTTTCTTCATAAAATTACTGGAGTAGTTTAAATCAACAATTATTCTTGCAGCCTTCTATTCTCCCAATCCAGATACTCCGTATAGGCCAACTAGCCATTCTCAGTGTTCCTGGAGGTAGTCATTGTTTAATGTTCCTTTGGCAGTAATTTTTAGATAATTTATTGTTTTACGCATTTTAAAAGCGTTGAATATTTTTCTTTTTGTCATGTATCTGAAATCAGAGTTCACGACAATGGCTGGGAGACGATTACGAGATGCTGTAAAGACAGTGCTGAGTGAAGCCAAGAATGAGTTTAATGGCAATGTCCATGTTGTTATTGCTGGGTTAACAAACACTTATTCGCAGTATATCACTACAATAGAAGAGTATGAAGTCCAACGTTATGAGGTAAGTATCGGTTATTAAGCGTGCAAGGATATTAAGTGACTCATGAGACTAAAAAAAACACATGAAAAGCATTATGAGTTTGGGGTAAAAGTGAAATGTCACGTAATAAGGAAGTGTTTCCTTCATCAAACCTCTAGCTGAGTGTATTTACACTATAATTGTGTTTTACTTTTGACATTTCGAATTCTTGGGTATACTTGTATCTTAATAATTTGTTCTCCATTTGTACTTGTGAATCTAGGGTGCATCAACTCTTTTTGGTCCGCACACTCTGGCTGCATATATGCAAGAGTTCACGAAGCTAGCAACTGATCTCATCAAGGGGCAACCCACCCAGCCAGGTCCTCAGCCCCCTGATCTTCTCAACAAACAAATCAGTCTACTAACTCCTGTCGTCCTAGATGCAACCCCAATTGGTATAAACTTTGGTGACATCACCACAGACGTCCCTGCAAACTCCACATTCAAGCGAGGCCAAATGGTCACAGTCACATTCTGGTCAGCTTGTCCGCGCAACGATCTCATGACAGAAGGCACATTTGCATTAGTTGAGTTTCTCATCGGAGGAGATGCATGGGCTCCATCATACGACGATGATGATTTCTGCCTTCGCTTTATTTGGTCTAGACCATCAAAGCTCAGCACTCGCAGCAAAGCAACCATAGAGTGGCGCATTCCTCAATCTGCAGCCCCTGGCATATACCGGATAAAGCATTTCGGCGCATCTAAAAGCTTGTTTGGCTCCATTCAACACTTTGCCGGCACTTCAAGTGCATTTGTAGTAGTTATATGAGCTTTGTTGCATCTAAGCTTCCCATTCCACTGTTTTTTGTGAAAGAACTTATACTGACGAATTCCTTGGTCTAATTGGTGCCTATTTTATTTTGTTCTTTGTTGCCTTCCCAAATTATTCAAACTTTTTATAACATTATACATAAGGTGAAAGGTCACTGAAAAATTATGTATTAAATATATATAAAATCAATCCCTTAAATATATATAAAAATAATTTTTAAAATTGAACAATTTAATTAATCAAATCAGATTTAAAAGGAAATACGTGATAGAAGGAAATACGGAAACAAATACGTATCCGTGTCCAAATCGAATAACTTAATACTCGCGTATATATATACGTCCTATCGGATCCTCCTGGTGCTCTCGTCCCTAATCGCCATCGCATCGATCAGGTTCGTCGCCTTTTATCGCTGTTTTCGAATTCATCGATTTTTAGGATCAGATCTGCTTGCGGTTGTTAATTCGTGGATTTATGGATAATTGATGTTCATGGATTTAGGGTTAGATATGTAATTATTTGTGATGTTGCCGAATTCGTGGATTTAGGGTTAGGTATGTAATCGTGATGTTTTTCTCATCGATTTTAGGGCTATATGTATGTTTGATTTTGGGAGATTCACGACTGATTTCTTCTATGTGTACGTATCTTAACATAGTTTTTCAATGTCCTGATGGTTTTGTGTTTTTTGCAGTTTATTGGATTCAACATGTCTGATATGAATGAGAAGCATGTAAGTATGGAATTGGATTCACAAGATGAAGATATAATTTCAGAGAAAGGTGTTGATGAAATCGAGCTGCAGGAGACACAAGCAGCTCTCGAGAAGATTGTCATTGCAGAAAAATCCAGTAATGCTTCTACTCAGTCTGATGGCTTTCAATTCAGTGAGGCTGATTACAATTCAATTATGCTAGAGCTGCAGGATAAGGCTGATTACTTTCAGTAGTTCAATGAGGCTGATTTTCCTTCTGGGAGGCCAGAGCTGCCGGATACAGTATTAAAGATGATTAAAAAAAGGTCTGAGATGATTCGTGAATTCACCAAACCTAGGAATGTGACACCAATGATGATTTTTGAAAACAACAACCCACATCCAAATGTGATCAAGTGGTTGCGCTAAAAATGAGCCTGAGTAATCTAGGCAGGTAGTGTTTTCAAACAGCTGGTGTTCTCTTCTCCTATTCATTGTCAATGTCATAAAACTATCTCAACTGGGTTTTGTTAAAAAAACTTGTTTTCATTATCCTGCGTTTAAAATTATGTTAGAAACAACTAAATATACAAATCAGCAGTCCTCAAATAATTTACAAAACAATTCACACCTATCTATGAATGTTGTCTCCAAAACACTCCACTACTAACGCAGTTCAACATTATTGATTCATCTAAACAGTTTTTGCCATAGTGAATGATATAAATTTTTGCCATGAAAAAAACATTGGCTTTGCATTCTGCAGAAATTCCAACAAAAAGCACTGGATTTGCATTTTTCTGCTATGATAATTAGAAAGTTTTAAAGCATCAGAATCATGTATGTGTATTTTGTAAAGCGTTGCAGTGGATCTACTCTTCCTTTTGGAATTATCATAAACTGTGAAACATGGAGCTTGATCAATTAACTAAAACAATGTTTAAAAAACTTGTTCAGTTTGTTTGACCCTGCTTCGCTTTTAAGCTTCACTGTGCAGGACGACTACCAGCATTCCGGTAATAGATACTGGCAGTGGCGGAACCAGGGGGCGGAGGGGGGCTGGAGCCCCGGCGAGGAAAATTTTTTTTTTTTTACCAGGTATAATTTATCATAATTCGATTTGGAGCCCCGGGTAAATTAATTATTTGAGCTCCGGCTGAAAAAATTATAAGAGCCCCAGCTAAAAAAATTATTTGAGCCCCCCTAAAAAAATTATTTGAGCCCCGACGAATATTCCGTCCTCCGTCCTAAGCTTTTGAGCCCCGGCAAATATTTCGTCCTGGTTCCGCCACTGGATACTGGTGAGATGACCACTGCCACAGCTCCCTAGGTATTGCCCAACACCTGAAATATACAGATAACAGTTGGTCATGACCTAGCAGTGCAACAATTACATGGTATTGAAATCAATGGTAACTTTTTAGGTAAATATGAACACATCACCATTTTATAAACTGTTTTTAGGTATAAACTGTTACAGTAAGAAAAATCGACACCTTTTTGTGTGCCTGCTTGTTAGGTTGGAATTATCAAAATATTACTCCTATTTTTAGAAAATTGATCTCTGACATATTAACCACAGTCGTTTTGCAAATTACGCAATTTCTTCTAAAATAAACTTCGCGCACAATTTTATTCTTTAACTTCAATATACTAACTTGCGCATCCATCCACGTCGCTGACCTCAACTTCTGAAGAAGCATGCCAGCGCGGCAGAGCTGCTCTCCTGTTTAGCATCGTGCGTCGCATACCTTAAGGTATGATCAAAACATTACCAAAGTTTCTTCTCCGTTGAAGCATCGCAGTCTTGCTGCGCTTCTGATCAAACCATGCCGCACCGTAAGGTACCGTATGATCCGTTAACCACTTATTTGAGTCGAATTGGTTTTAATTTTTAGGGTTTATCTATTTTTTGTTCTTTGTAGCTTATCTGTTTGATATTATTCCTCAGTGAGTGAAGTCCCGATATGTTAAGTTTGTAACTTGGTTTGATTTCTGTTGTCAAGGTTTGATTTTTTGTGTAGCAAATGAGGCGTGATAGTGAGAATATCCGGAAAGTAAAACATGAAGAAGCAGCATCATGTTCTTCACAGAGACCAATGATAGGTGTTGTTGATGAGGTTACTGATGAGTTGATTGAGCTTAATATTTCTGGAAAGAGTGCTAGAGAAACAGTCACTGAAGGAGTGTCTTCTGATGTTTCTCCTAAATCTGAAGTTGAGCAGAGTGTCGCTACGTTGAGTAAGCTTATATCGGAATTATCAGTAAATGAGTCTACACATTGCTTGGCCCAAATACGAGCTACTTTCTACCCAAAATTTGAAAATGAGAAGTCAGATCAAGAGGTATATTCATCTACCTCTAATTGTTGACATATACTGTAGCATGTCTGTATGTGTGGAAACTGTTATATTTATTTCATCAATACATTACTGCTTACAAAGATCCTGTGAAGTGGTAATTTATTTCTTCGTTTCTCTAAACCTGCACTCAACTTTCCAAAACCCACTCTCATAAGTCATAACATGTTTCACTAATGTGCTCCTAACTCATTTGTTTCAGGTCAGAACGAGAATGGTAGAGCTGGTTTCCAAAGGCATGGCTACCTTAGAGGTATCCATCTCCTAACACCAAGCATCTGTCACGCTGTAGAGTAACATTATAAAATTTGTGGAGAAAACTGCATGCCCATTTAAGATAACATATATATCCTTATCAGGATGCACCCATGCCTCTCCGAGCAGCATTACTGCATTTTTACTAATTGGAAATTGCTGCTGGCAGGTGACATTAAAACATTCTGGATCTCTGTTTATGTACGCTGGACATGAAGGTGGAGCATATTCAAAAAATAGCTATGGGAACATGTAAATAATTCTTGGCTCCGTGCTAAATCTTAGTGGAGCAAACTCGCAGAGTCGTTTTGTTGATTGTGGCATTTAGTATTTCTCATTTATTGTTGCTCTATATTATTTCAGTTCAGTTTGCCAACTTGCCATCTCAAATATTGATTCATTGCTTGTATTATACTTCTTGTTTTCGGAACTACACCAAGATTCTGTTTGTGACCAGATATACAGCTGTTGGAGTTTTTGTTCTGGGACGCACATTACGTGAGGCATGGGGGGCTGAAGCCGAAAAATTCAAACAGAGTTCAATAATTTCTTGGAGGTAAAAGTTTCTGAAATGATTATCAACTATAAAATATTTTTCGTTATTACCTTTTTCTGTTAATTTATTATCCATTGGGGTTGTTGCTTTTTCTTTGTTGAGTATCATATGCGCATGGGGTCTCTAAATGTATGTCTGCGATTGTTTGGAGATGCATGCAACTGAATCCTGTATATGCTTTTGTCCATTAGCAATATTATTTAGCTTATCTCAGTTTTCAAGGACGTATATGATCATTTACATTCTTGTTCTACAGTTTTGAATGTTAGTCACGGTTGTATAAAGTTCTAGCGTCCTAACATATATGTTTATAGAAGACAACTGACAATACACTTGCAAAGAAACCGATAACTGTCTTTTTATCTTCTCATGAAGAAAAATCGTATATGCATATCAATGGAATTAGTGACTGCTGTTCTCGGAGATCATGGACAGCGCCCACGGGAAGACTATGGTAATACCCTTGCGTTTTTGCTCACCAGATGAGCACTTAATCTTTTATTAACTAAAGGTTTGTGTGTTAAGTTAAAAATATGCTCATGTTTTCTTGGCTATGGAAACATAGCTTATAAGTTGCCCTCTTTAATAATTTGTAGATTTGTTTTTGATGTATTGTTTATATGAAATTACTGAAATCTGAAAGCAGTTTAATTTGGCTGTTTGTGCCAGTGGTTGTGACTGCTATCACTGAGTTGGGAGGTGGTAAACCCAAATTCTATGCAACGCCGGACATAATTGCATTTTGTCGTAGATGGCAGCTCCCAACTAATCACATCTGGCTGTTCTCCACAAGGTATCATTTCTTAAAGGTTTGTTTACTATTAAATTTCGACTACAATAGGTCTCTATAAGTATACATATCGGAACTGCCAAACTACTGCACTTGTGAATCTTTCCATTTGTAAACCTGAAATATCCTTACACTAACAATTTAAAGTGCCTGTTTTAACAGGGTCTTCATTTCATAGTTTCATATCCTGGAAAATATATAATTGGTAATGTGACTGTTTTAAAAGTTTATCTTTTTGATGAAGGAAGTCGGTGACGTCTTTCTTTGCTGCATTTGATGCTCTTTGTGAGATAGGCACCGCGTCAACTGTTTGTAATGCTCTTGATGAAGTGGCAGATATATCTCTTCCAGGTTACTGTTACTGTTATTAATGATCAGAGATGTTTGTAATAAATATTCACATTGACTGCAACCAAGAAGCTTGTGTTTCAAAATTTTAATGCGTGTTCTTTTCAAAAACACGTACATCTGTCCAATATTTTTAACCATGTCACCCTATTAAAGTCACTTCAATTCTGGCAGGGTCAAAGGACCACATCAAGGTACAAGGTGAAATTCTAGAGGGTCTGGTGGCACGTATTGTACCCAAAGAGAGTTCAAAGCAAATGGAAAAGGCCTTGGCAGACTTTCCTCTTCCTCAAGTTGATGGAGGCATGTCCCTTTTTATTTGAAGTTTTTGTGGCTTATGCAGTAATAAAGCGTAGCATATCTCTACACTGCTATCTAATAATTGGATCCTCCCTAAGCTTCTCTTATTATCTGCTCATTATCAGTTAACTTTGACTTGGGACCAAGTCTCAGGGAAATTTGTGCAGAGAATAGATCAGATGAGAAGCAGGTGACACTAGTTTCACCGTTACATATTACTAATGTGTATAGGCCCATTTCTTTTTAACTTTTGCAAATCTTAACCAGCAAGTGAAGGCACTTCTTCAGAGTGCTGGCCCTGCATTTGTTCCTGACCTTTCAGATTGGTTTGTAAATGAAGCTGATGCTCCTCCTAAGACTGCTGATCGATCTATAGCTTTAAAGTTCTTACAAGCACATCCTTCTGATTATGCCACAAAGAAATTGCAAGTGTGATTCTAAGTCTTCAGCTCTGTGATTTAAAATAGGTTCTTTGTCAAATCTAAATTGTCTTCTCCTCAAACCAGGAAATGGTTTGTTTGATGCGAGAAAGAAATTTCCCTGCAGCCTTCAAATGCTACCCCAATTATCATAAAATTATAATGACTTTCAAGGACAGTCTCTATTTTAAGATGGTTATTCATGTACACAGTGATTCTGCTTTCCGGAAATATCAAAAGGAGATGAGGTCTGATTGAATTTTCATTTATCATGGAAATTCACATATTTTTTTCATTTTATAGTGGGTTCTCTTCAGTCTCAAATGATTTTTCATTATTACAGTTGTAATCCAGGGCTCTGGCCATTTTATCGAGGTATATAACTTTTACATTTCTGGAAAGTCGTTTAACGTCTAGCCTGCAAATTAAACATTCCATTTCTGGATTTAGTACTATCAAGCATTAGCTCTTCAGTTTTATATTTATCTTGTTAGTCCCGAGGCTTCAATTCAAAACTTTACTAATGTTGCCCGCATATCTTTGCTCATTTATTTGTCAAATTGTAGTTTATCCGCCTTATCAGTAATTTTTACTCTTTAGCATAAGATCAGCGCAAGCTTATTCCCTGATTTTAACCCTTTTTGAAGACTTTGATTCCATGAACTTAGTTTGGCCCATGAATCCTGATTCTGTTGAGTTAAGTTTGGTAATCATGTATCAAGGAACTTTTTGAGTCTGTAATAAAAATGGTTTCATTGGCGTCAGGATTCTCGAATGCTGAGTGTCAATAGTTTAAGTTCTGCATTATTGGTGTAATCTTCACATTTGCCTTCATGAGAAGTCATTCTAATGCTATTTTATATATGTAGGTTTCTTTATTGATCTGAATATATACAAAACAAATGAGGATAGAGCTGCCAAAATAAAAAGTGATATCCAGATTGAGAACAGCAGTGTAAAAAAAGACATGGCATTGGAGGGTATAGCTGATGAAGATGCAAACTTGATCAAATTAAAATTTCTTACTTACAAGGTGAGCATATTTATTTAAGGTTTTGGTTTCGGCTGAAGCATTCTTGGTATACCATGTAACTGAGAACAGTTCAAGGAATTCTATTGCTGACAATGACACAACTAATTGATTTTCCAAAAATATTTACAGATACGGACCTTCTTGATCCGCAACGGACTTCAAATCTTGTTTACAAAGGGCCTTGGTGCTTATAAGATGTACTACTTAAGGTACACACATGTGCATTAAAATTAAACAATATGTAGAAATCAATTACGATATATGTTTTATCAGCAATACGAGGTGTTGTGGACTGAGAGTTGTGTCCCCTCATTATATATCAAATAATGTATGCATTGGTATTCCTAGCATTGCTTAAGCCCCACTATAATACTGCTTAATTTATCATGTTGCTGGCCCCATCGGATATATCTGTATACCCTGTTTGCTCTTGAAAGACTTGAGGAAAAGAGATCATGATCAAATGCTGGAGGAAATCAGCCTAATATCAGCCTTAGGAACAAGATGTCAATAATTCAATGTGTTTTTTGTTAACGAACATATTGGCTTTGCAGGCAAATGCAAATATGGAAAACTTCGGTAAAGAAACAAAGAGAACTTACCAAAATGCTCAATGAATGGTAATGCATGCTATACAGTCTGACTGCATAATTCGGGTCTGTAGAGTGTTTATAAAGGATTTGTCATTTTGCAGGGCTATTCATATACTAGGCAAGTACAAGAACAAGAAGTTGTCGTCATCGATTTACCTAAGTGAAGCAGAGCCCTTTCTAGAGCAATATGCTAAACGAAGTCCAGAAAACACAGCTTTGATTGGGTCTGCAGGAAACTGCATCAAAGCTGAAGATTTTATAGCTATTGTTGGAAAGGAACCGGATGAAGAGGGAGACCTTGGAAAAGGACTGGAACAAACACCCATGAGTCCTACTAATGTAGTCCAAGCCATTATTCCTAAGCGAGAGGGTCTCATTATATTCTTTCCTGGTAATTTTTAAAATTAAATTTTTAATTTGATAGCTTCTATAAGGGATTCTTCCCTTAATGTTTTATCTGATAGATATGTTTTTCTCTGCTCTGCGTTTGGTTTCTTTATTTGTTATCAAAGTAAATTATTATTTCCATTTGCAGGAATACCAGGTTGTGGAAAATCAGCACTTTGCAGGGAAATATTAAAGAAGACTACAGACTGGCCTGGAGATGATCGTCCAGTTCACAGTCTTATGGGTGACCTCATTAAAGGTACTTGTTATGTACTATTATTTACAATCATCTTGGGCTACAAATTTATGTATTATTAATTAGATTTTGTTAAGCTGCAAGACCAGATTGTGTACTTCAAAGAACTTTTACTGACAAACTCCTTGGTCTAATTGGTGCCTATTTTATTCTGTACTTTGTTGCCTTCCCAAATTATTCAAACTTTTTGTAACATTATACATAAGGTGAAAGGTTACTGAAGTTGAGATAAATTGATACACTGAAGTAATTCTGTTGAGCCATGTTCATCCTTGAAGCTTTCACTTGAAGCTTCACTGCAAATTGTGCATCCATAAACTTATTGCGCTATTTGTACCTGGCAGGAAAATATTGGCAAAAGGTTGCGGAGGAATGTCGAAAAAGACCATACTCAGTGATGCTTACAGACAAGAATGCACCTAACGTAGAAGTTTGGGAACAAGTAATCTTCAATCACTGTTTTTACTTTTCTTTTATAATTCCATTACTTGAATTAACTTAATCGTCTAAATAATTGTCTTGTTTGGAACTTAATATGCTCATTACTTCCGCTACAAACCATTGCAAGTGAAATTACGCACAACAAATTACAGATGGACCTATGCTTGAAATATTAGGTTTAAACCATTTTGGTAATATGGAATTAGTATTCTTGCCCACGATACATAGAGCATATAGTGGATGGAATTGCATTAACGATCAATTTTCCACATTCTGTGATGCAGATCCAAAGTATCAGCCGCAGTACTGGGGCAACTGCAGTGCCAGTAGTCCCACAGTCCGACGGTTGCTGCTTCTACTGACACTGCTTTATTTTGAAAAGTTTTAATGTTGCAAATATTTATTTATAGATGTTCTTCATTTATTATATTCTCAGGAAGCGACTCAAATCCATTTTCTCTTGATGCATTGGCCGTGTTTATGTTTCGAGTATTGCAACGTGAAAATCACCCGGTATTCTAGCTTCCCCAACTCTCATTGCCATTCAGTAGTCCTCTTTTAATCCAAATTTTAATTTTTCCTTTTCAATGTTCCTTGTTATGGCCCTTCTCAAAGGGTAATCTTGATAAGGCATCTCCCAATGTTGGCTTTGTGCTGCTAATGTTTTATCATCTTTACGAAGGCATGGTAAATTTTTGTTCACAATACCATAATGTCAATGATTTTTAATTATGAATTCATGTTCTTAGATGTATGTGTTTTTCAGAACAGGAAAGAGTTTGAAAACGCACTTCTTAGCAGCTTTGGTGTACTAGTTAATATTCCACTGCTGAAACCTGATAGGTCGGTATGCCTAAATTCAATGTGATTGGTTGTGCCTATGGACATTCTGCATGAAATACAAATGGACACCATGTTACAGAAGGAACAATGTTTAATCATTTATCACATTTGCAGGAAATCCTTACCAGATGACTTGGAGTCTATTTTAGAAGAGGGGATAAATTTATACAATATTCAGTGGAGCAGACATGGAAGGTTTATTCTTAATCTTTACTCATTCACATTGTCAGGAGCTTTTCTTAAAATTTGAATACTGATATGAAATTTTTAATTCTATACTAGTGAGCGATGCATTTGTCTGATAAATCAATATGAAAAACTCGAAATTTCATGTGGATTCAATGGTTAACTTATATACTGCCGTGACGATATAATCTCTTCTACCTCTTCCACAAAGTAAAGCCTTATTTGATCTCATAGATTGGAGTCCACTAAGGGAATATATGTAAAGGATTGGGCCAAATGGGAGAAGCGTCTACGAGAAACTACATTTACACATTCCGGATATCTTACTTCCATTCAGGTATTAGCTCTCCCTTCAATACCTTTTGCAGAAGAGATCCACCTGCAAGATTTAGTTTTTAAACTCTACTATTTTCAAAACCAACAACCCCAAGCAGAAATATTCATATATGAATGTACAGCTGAAGATCTTTACAGTTCCAATATGGAATTTGTTATATTTAGAAGTTTTCCTCATGGGATATACATCATTGAATTCACAATTTCAAACCACATTTTGCAGGTTACAGTTTGGAATTTGGTGATTCATGCTTCTATTTTTGTTTTAGGTTACATTTGAGATTGCAGTTAAAGAGGTCTTAGAACAGCTAAAAGCTATTACAAAGCAAGAGTACAAGACCCCGGACAGCTAACGAATAAAGGCAATTAACGAATGACCACACATCACATTATAGACTGCGGAAGGTATCCCTCCGAAAGAAGCCAATTTACTGCCTCAGCTACATTCAAAAGGAAAGCCACACGCATTGAGATCGACCGCCAATCATGAATTCAGGTCCATTGAAGTTTCATTGACTTATCTATCATCAGTAGATTAGATTGCAAATAAAAATTACGTAAATATTGTGTTTTACACTATCTCTCTCGCCTTATGGTGGTGAGAATATTTGGAAAACTTTCTTTCGTCATGGAGAGTGTTCTTCATTTTATCTTCATGTGAGAGTGTTCTTCATGTGAATTATGTTAGAATCAACTGAATATACAAATCAGCAGTCCTCAAATATTTTACGTAACAAATCACACCTATCTATGAATGTTGTCTGCAAAACACTCCACTACTTACTATAGTTACTCAAGTAAGACAATTCAACATTATTGATTCATCTAAACAGTTTTTGCCACAGTAAATGACATAAATTTTGCCATGAAAAAACACTGGCTTTGCATACTGCAAAAAAATTCCAACAAAAAGCACTGGATTTGCATTTTGATAAGTAGAAATTTACAAGCATCAGAATCATATATGTGTATTTTGCATGAATCCCATATTGTTTTTATCCATCTCATATGTTCGATTCCTCAAACATCCTTAACACATACTCCAAATCCAAATCCACCAATTGATCCATGTATCCATTCAAAACCTGCTCCATTTCTAAATCAAAGCCTGTGATGGGATACCCCCGTTCCATCCAACAATTCAACACATCAACTATCCTGCAGAACAGAGTTAGTTGTCAAGGAAGATTGACTTACTAAACAAAATAGTGAAAAATGACAATATATAAGACAAAAAACTATAAAAGGATACTACAATTCCTGCACTTCCCCTGCCTCGAATTGTATATTGGATGCGAGATTCAGAGCATTCCCAACACAAGCATCTAAAGTCGGTTAATATGTAAAAACTGCTTAAGAGGCACTCAATTTGAAAAATCAAATATATAATCTTCACTCCAACCCATGTCCTTAGTTATCCAAAATTATAGAGAATTGAATAGCGCTTCTCCAAATTTGCTAGTCATCTTCTCGTTATGATTTTCCTTCCCATCCAATATAGTCATGTCTTTGCTTTGGTCTTCAACTTCTGCCTCTTCTTTTTTTGGTAGTCATGTCTTTGCTTTGGTCTTCAACTTTTGCCTCTTCTTTTTTGGGTTTGGGAGTTGAATGTTTCGGATGCTCCATTGTTCAAACCTCCTACTTCTACCTCCATTGCAATCTCAAATTTGATTCGAAAGTTCAGATATGGCAGTCTTTATTAATATGTTTTACTAAGTTCTTGTTGCTTGGTCTTTGAAAGTGTTTTATTTTGTCTGTCATTCGTCGTGTGTTCATGTGATACATAAACCTTGATTGAAACCAGAGAATTCCTCTTGGCTAGATATTGATAATATGTGTGTAGTTTTGATATGAATAATCATTATACATATCTCCATTAGCACAATTCAGTTTTCATCATGCAAATTATACATAACTAGTATAATAATATATTTTACATAAGTATTTTACATTTTGACATAGGAGATGCTCTTATTAGAGACAAATAATGAGACCAATTCAAATAGATCAGTCAATGTCATATCTGATTCTTCGACTTGAGCCAGTATTGCCATCATGACAATACACAATGAAGTCTTTAATTGTTCATTAGTCGGAAAATAGGTAATTCTCATGATATTGTCGACGAATGACAAATTTGCGACACATAGTAAATGAAGGACAAAATCTTTTCTGTTATATACTCCGTAGTAAATACACCACTTAGGTATATTACCATCAAAAGTGAGCGTCTGATGATTCTTCTATTAACTCGAGCAAACGACTCATTATTCTTTTAGATTGCAATTTTTCAGTCCATACTCCCCAATCAGCCCCTCTAATACCCGACCAAATCACCCTGACATAAATTATTCAAAACTTGAATAAGAAAAAAACAAAAAGGCTTTAAAAGAAACTAAAACTCGCAACTACATTTTTTCACATATGGATTGAGTTTAATTTACCTGCACGCTCGATGTGAGCACTCGACATAAAATAGGTTATCTAAAACCTCCTCAACCAAGCCTCTTGTGCACATGATCTGTGCCATTGGTAGGAAATGGTACACTTGTTCAATTACTCGCATGTATATTTCCTAATGATAAATAGGAAATCGTAAGATATACAACATAATGGATTGTAAATATTAACAACACGGTTAATAAAAAAGATAAAATATTATAATATTACCTTAACACATTGAGTGTCAGGGGATACTAGAAGCTCTAAAAGTGTATCAAACAGTCCATTTTGGACCATGAACTCTACATTCTTTCTAGAAGCCAACATTTCTAACAAAGCATCGCCATTTAAGGCAGTCTTCTTAATACTACTTCATTTAGGCAGTAGAAACAGTAGTCATCGGCAGACAATATCGGCCTTCCATTATACTTGATTAAGACACTAAATGTTAATCCAATATCTATTTCATTAATGCAAAGAATCAGATTGAAGTAAGTTATTGATATCTTTGACACCTTAGAGAACAAAGTGGTCCATACTTGACTAGTTATCCTCTCCGTACTGTTGACCTTTGTTGCAGAGACTTTCTTGTGAACACATATAATTGGAGTGTTATCTATCGGATTGTACACCGTCAAGCCATAAAAAAATTTGAATGTACTAGAATACAAAAATTAGCTTACCCTGACCTTCTGTTATTTTATATTTAATAAATACCTTAATAAATAGTTGATTTCAAGTAATTATTTAATAATAATATTTATTAAATAATATTAATAATTACTTTATCACCTTAATATTTATTAAATAATATGAATATTATTATTATTAATATTAAATAATTACTTTAAATCAATTAATTACTAATATTAGTTTATATTAAGGTATTTATTAAACATAAAATAACAAAACGAATACTTTTAGAACTTCTCGTCGGTAATAAAGATAAAATTGTAAATATTAACAACATGATCAACTATTAATAAAATAGGTGAAGATTAGGCTTAGGCTTCGCTCAAGTGATAATATAAGCTTAACTAAAAACTCATAGCTGTCTTCTTGAACTTGAGCATCGAGCTTGAGCATTTTTATAAAAGGGGCAAAATCAATGAAAGACATATGACTTGCTCGAAGTCGAGCAAAAATGTGTGTTAGTTGATGCAAGACAAAATTATGATACAAAACAGCTGGTTCGACGATGAAAAGTCCTTGTCAAACGATTCAGTCATGAATAAAAACTGAAGTACACTATTTGCATAGCATGTAGCACCAAGATTGGTCAATCCAGCAGGTACATCGTGGGGATACAAATATTAGTCCTAGTCAAGGCACAAAAACAATTGGGATTATCAGTTGTATTCTCTCTACACCCATTGCATACTGGTTTATTAATTACATATATATCCGTATTGAAAAGATGCAGTTCCCTACTGCAACAAAATCAAACGAAGTCATTATAATCAGTGGTAGTGTGCTTCAATCGTAGCAACAAGTCAAATTTAAAACCAAATGAAGTTGTTGCAATCAGTGATAGTGATTCGATCGTAGCAACAAATCAAGTACCAAATGAAGTTGTTGCAATCAGTTCGTTACAACAATATCAAATTAAAAAAGTCAGTGAGAGCGATTCGATCGTAGCAACAAATGAAGTAGTTGCATAAAGAGTCAGTATTAGTGCTTCGACGTCACACTTGCTCGGTTTCGTCATCACTTTCCATTGAAGAGACACCATATGAAGCTTCGAGGGTTTTGGATTTTAAGGTTGATGTTTTTAGGATTTTAGGGTTTACTGGTAATAAGCAAATTCTGAACATCTTAGCAATATATTCTACTGAATAAACCAATTAACCGATGAATAAATTGGGTAATTACAAGCTACTTTCAGTAGAAAATTTCAAAATAAAAAACAAATGTTTATCACAATACACGGTAAATTTTGCCTAATCCATGGAGTTGTATTCAAAATATTTGTAGGCCATCACCATTTAAACTGGCATATAATATGATATTGTCATTGAAGGAGAGATAGTTGATGGTACTCTACTGACAGGTCAGGGATAAATATGAGCTAAGGTATCGAGAACAAAAAAGGATTGATAATGTAAAATAATTTGTAAAAATAAAATCATATTCTATCATTGTATTTGTATAACAATCGATTTTAATTATAACAACATCCAATAAAATATAAATATAAATATACAACTCAAACTTTAACATATCAAAAAATATGAATGTAACAAATTAAACTAGAATATTGATAACCGTTAATCTACATCCATTTTGTATTTTTTGCTAATTCAGTTTAATTTTAGTTGAAAAATAATTTAGTCTCAACTGCTAGATTAATCTAATCCAACGGTTGAAATAAATTTCTCCATCACCTAAATTATTTGTTTCTATTGAACTTTCATATTAAGACAAATATCAAAAACTGTAAAAGTATTTACAAAAACTATTTGCCATGATATATTATTTAAAGTATAAAGAAATATACTATTATATTTAATAAAAAATTAATTAATTTAATGAAGAAATCGTAAAAATCCCGATTTTGACACGGTCAACCATAAGTTAACAGATTTTTTTCGATTGGCACGAATATTTACCCATGTTTAGGGCTCGGACGTAAGATATTCGGATGAGGCCTGACCCGATTGACGGCCTACTTAGGAATGCACATCCAGTCCGACCCGGATCGGATTGGCTTAGATCGGTTCGACTTGATGAACCGGAATTTTATGTAATGTTGGACCGAGACCGGACCGAATTATTATTTTTTATTTGAGGAAAATAAGGGGAGGTTTCGACGAAAGCTGGAAGTTGACATCAGCGAGCCGGCACGTTTTCCGACAATCCAATCTGATCCCAAACATTCGATCTGCGTATTCTGCAGATTTAAACCCTAATTCTTTGACGAATTGGGTTTTGTTTTGTTTTTCAATTTTTGTGTATTTTCAATTTTGTAATTGTTATTTGAGGTGCAGAATTAGGGTTTGGAACTGATCGGCGGGTACCCATCGCTTGTTTATCTGGATACGAATTCAAAAACTGTGGCCTTTCGACGATTGGTTAGGTACAGGTTGCATCTTGTCGATTGGTTGTTGTTTTGTTTGGCGTTTTGCTGAAGGTGTTTGTGGTTTGTGTCTTATTGATGTTGTTGTTTTTAGGTTTTAGGAGATTTTGCATTCTATGGGGGTTATGTGTGCCATTTGGATTTCTTTTTGTTTTTGATGAATGTTTTGATTTTGAATGTGTAGCTCAGATTCTATTTGGTTGTGGGGCTGGTGACAACTACCGAGTCGTTTTCTGCTAGTGGTTTCATGATGTTGGTGTTGATTCATAGCTGTGTTGGATTTGCGACTTGTTTCCTCCACGTTTCAGAGTGGCATCCCTTGGAATAGAAAGCTGAACAAGGCTTGTTTAGCCGCTAAGTCTGATTAAATCTATTGAAGGTTTGAAGTTGAGCTTTTCACTTGAGAAGTTAGGCTTCATTGAAGTTTGCAATGCGCATTTTTAGTTGTTTTTGTTACTTTTTCGTGCAGTTGCAGGACATTTTTAGTTCTTGATCGTTGTTATATCGCTGGGGGATCTGACTGTGTTATTGAAGAAGAGGAACTTGAGTTTTTTCCTTCATGATTTGTAAAAGCATTTCATATGTTAGATCAATGTGGTGTTGTGGGTGTTTTGGATTTACAAGGAAGCCGAAGAGGATTATCACGCCTTATCCTGTTGCAAACAAGAACCTTTCACAGGAGTTGTTACTGGATGTAGAAGAAGACGACGATGATGAGCAAGATGATTGTTTCAGTGATTCTAATGACATGCGTTCCTATAATGGTGAGACCACCAACACTATGTATGGAGATGATGATGAGATGCGTAGTCGAGCCAAACGCTCTGAAGAAGTTGTCAAACTAAGAATCCAGAATGGTCTGATTTGTAGGGACATTCCTGTCAGAGAAGTTCACAAAGTTGTTAGAGCCGAGGTAATGGCATAACTTTGTCAATTGTCATCACTTGGTTGCGGCTATAGCTGGATTTTATTCCGTATCTTGTTTGATACATTTCTCAGGAAATAGTATAACTTGTTTTATATAATACCACACGCTTCTGATTAGTTTTTCCAGTCTTGTTTTTATTCATATTATGATGTGTATTTTAGGATGAAGATGGAAATAAGACGGTGAATGAATATGTTCGGGAGTATAAAATTGGTGCAGGTAGCTATGGGAAAGTGGTAAGATTCATTACTATAAACTCATGATATTATCGTATTTATCATGTTGTTTATACAATAAGTCAGTTGTCGAATATTTTTGGAATTCACAGGTACTATACCGTAGCCGTCTTGATGGGAAACATTATGCGATAAAGGTTGGATTAATTTCAGCTTACTAATTTGAGAACTTGCAACTGATTGTTGTAACTTCACTTGTTACGTAACTTTCAGTCTCTACAAAATTTGATTCTGTCTATTATGTTGTCTTTTCTAGAGTTTTCACAAATCTCACCTGTCAAAGCTGCGAGTTGCCCCATCTGAGACTGCTATGACTGACGTTTTACGCGAGGCACGACTGTTAACCCTTGATGTGAACAGCTAATGAATTTGCTATAAATAGTCAAAGATCTTACCATTTTTACTTATTGTCTGTCTAAATCAGGTATTGATAATGAAAACACTGAGACACCCAAATATTGTCAATCTTGTCGAGGTCATTGATGATCCCAATTCAGACAATTTCTATATGGGTACTTGTCCTATGATTTTAAATTTTATCTACTTAGTTGCTTTTCCTTGTAAGTTGACATAGTTACATGCAAAGACTTTTCATGGGTTATATCATATGTATCCTTTGTGGCATGACATTTGCAGTTCATTCTACATCTACCTTAACTGATGATCCTCATTTTTAACATATAGTTCTTGAATACGTGGAAAGTAAATGGGAGTGTCAGGGGATTGGCCCTGAATGTAGCTTGGATGAAAAAACGGCAAGAAAGTACCTGCGAGACATAGTTGCTGGATTAATGTACCTTCACGCTCATGTATGCTGTTTCATTTCTGTTTTCATATCCATTAATATCAACTGAGTTTACCATCTGTTAGTTTCTTTCTTTGATTAATCATATTAATATGTAGAACATAGTGCACGGGGACATCAAACCAGACAATCTTTTGGTTTCAAGTTCTGGGACGGTGAAGATTGGGGATTTCAGCGTTAGCCAGGTATTCGAGGATGATAGGGATGAACTCCGTCGTTCTCCCGGAACTCCAGTTTTCACTGCACCTGAGTGTTGCCTGGGTATAGTCATTTTCAACCTGCCTGGGTACATATTTGTATTTATGATGGATGGGAAATAAATCCTAAAAATTTGATTCATTTTCAGGGTTAAATTACCATGGCAAGGCAGCCGATATATGGGCTGTAGGAGTCACCTTGTACTGTATGATAATGGGTCAATACCCATTCCTCGGCGACTCCCTGCAGGATACATATGATAAGGTTAACTAAACATGCGCTAATTCAGTTTATTCCAAATTTGCAGATATTCTTTTTTTCTCTCTAAGTAGTCATATGGACATTCAGATTGTAAACAATCCTATTGTTCTTCGAGACAATCTCAACCCGCATCTGAAGAATCTGATCGAAGGACTACTATGTAAAGGTTAGTGACTACCCAATCACATGCGGTATCGACTTTGAAACTGTGTTGGTCCACAAATGAACTCATGCTCACACTTACAGATCCATATAAAAGGCTGACTCTGAAAGAGGTAGCGGAGCATCCATGGGTTATCAGCGAAGACGGCCCCATTCCAAATTACATCTGCTGGTGCAAAAAAAGCGATCAAGCAAACCAATGCCTCAATGAAAAGATCAACCAGTCAAACGGTCAGACTGAGAATGCACAAACTAACTCCAACTTCAGCTACTAACAGCAAACCCCAAGGAGTTTCAATTCAGCTTCTGAATATCATTCTATGTATTCTCACAGATGTATATTTTTGCAAACACTATCTGTCAACCTTGACATTTTGAGTGTCACTGTCTGCACAAACTGAATGTGTTCCACTTTGGAATTTGTCATGTTCTAAACTTCAATGCTTTTATATGATGATGCTCTCTTTTTTGTAAAATTTATTCCTACGTCCGGATAAACTCAAGATTCTTTGCATTGGGGAGGGTTGAACTACCGACATCAACATGTTCCTAACAATCTAAAACCAACCTTAAGCTCGAAAACAGAACATGTGACCAAGAATGCTTTTGGCAAGAAGCAGCATTCCCATGATCACATGCATAAACCTGTTAATACTACAACAGTACGAAGAAGATCGATCGTTTGAAATGCCTGTCCCTCCTTCTCAGGCTCATAAGGATATTCATCAGTCTTTAGGTGTAAAGCCTGCTGCATCATTGGAGAGGGTTTCGAAGGTGGTAAAGGCTGCGAAGTCTCAATCACCATTAGTGAAGACCAAGAGTTTGCCAAAGGCTGCTGGTTTTAGAGAGGATGTGGATAAGACTAGTGGTTCGAAGAAAGGGTCTTGGTCGAAGGAGGAAGAGAAGCTTTCAAGTATAGTAAAATCGGAGGGTGTAGATGAGTCATTGGATGTCAATGTTGAGGAGAAGCTAGAAAGAATGGAGAGCCCTGATGGCCATGAAGATCTTGTCTCAAATGAAAAACATTTGGAACTTGTTGATGAAGAGAATCATAGTCCAATAGCACATGTAGATGATGCAAGTCAAGAGAAACTCGACTCTCCTGATGTGCAATGTCACCATGATGAGCACAGTGAAGAACAAGCAGATGAAAGTGACTTGCAGAGCCATAGAGTAGTTGATGAGGCTCCAGCTGAAGAAGATATTCAATCTGCTAAGTCAGAGTTAAGGACTAGTGTTGTGGTGCACAAGCGGCAAATAGGAGGGACAATGAACAAGAAGGAATCAGCAGCATACAATGATGTTATTGAGGAAAACTGCCAGCAAGCTTGTTGAGAAAAGAGTAAACAAAGTGAGAGCACTTGCTGGAGCATTCGAAACTGTTAAATCTTTGGAGCAGCCTCACTCCAGCTGAACCCATTGCTTATGCTTTCATCTACCAAGTTTTTTATATCAAAATTCATTGGCACACATTCTTCTCCAAAAAGGTCGAAAAAAGTTTTTGCATTATAATTAATATCAATGCTAGTTACAATCAACAATTGCAACTGATTCAACATATCTTATTTATTCAGACGAGTAACCTGTTTAACTTGTCCAACTAAGGATTATTTATCGTGACTTCTGCTGGCTGTACCGTAGAATACCGTGTACATCGATAATGCCTGGAGGGAAAACAGGATCAGTTGCTGCCCTGACTGCCACTTTGGCCACTGCAGTCACGCTTACAGGGGGAGTGAATAATGGGCCAACAAGCGGAACCTGGCTCAAGGGTTTCGCATGTTGAAGAACCTGCATTGATTGATGGAAAAAATTAAACATAGATACACATAACATGGAACAGGCGAAAGTAAAGGACTGATTGCAATTACCATCTCCAAGGGAGATCCTATGATACCAAGAGGTAACTTAATGCTCCCAACACGACGAGTTCCATGTATGAAACCTGGTCTCAAGATAACCCCTGCAAACAGAAAGTAACAAATTATATAGATAATCAATACATATGTATATTAGGCCATCAACAACAAAACTAGGACCTAAATACACAGGCTTATTGTGGAAGCAACCCACCTCCATAAGGAAATTTTGTTAGCAGCTCTGTTTCAGCAGCTCTCTGCCACAAACAATAGTGAGTAAATTACTTGTAACCCCGCTAATGAATGACAAATATTGAAACAGCAACTTATAAATGAGATTCAAATCATCAAATAATCAAAAAAAAATCATCATATAACTGACACGAGTGGTAACAAAGACAATACCTTTCCTTCATAATAACCTTGAAGCAAATAATTCACAACGCCAAAATCAGCAGCAGATATGTAAACAAATCGTTTCACTCCTAGATGCAAGAATAATCCAGTATTAGCATGGGAAGTAAATGAAAATATAGATTTCTGGAGGATATATAGAGATGTAGAGAAACATAACATTAGAGTACCTTGTTCAGCAGCAGCTCTAATAGCATTCATGTTTGCAGTGCCGTTAATCTTATACATTTGAGAATTGGACCCGAACCCCCCAACACATGAAATCTACAAAAGTCCATCTCAACGTCATTTCCAAGAGGTAAAAGCATACAAAAATCGTCCATGTCGAGAAAGCTTTATTTAGATAAATTATTAATATCTGAACCAGCACATACCACTGACGTCACTCCATTCAAAGCATCCTTTAAGGAATCGGGCATGAGAAGATTTCCTGAAAATATATGTTAGCTCATATTCCACAGAAATTAAATTTTTCCTCATTTTATTAGAAGTCAAACCTTGATGCCAGATAACATTGTTGGCCCATGGTTCATTTATGGATGCTCTACCAGACCTGATGACATAGGGAAGTCAACCTCAGATACAATAATATACATGAAAGTAGACTTGTCAAAATGGACGGGCGGGTCATAAACGGGTAAAGGGTTAATGGGTAAATTATCCTTGTATACCCGTTTTTTTAAAAGGGTATAAACGGGCGGGTAGTAAACGGGTATTGGATATAATGACATGTCCGTTTACGACCCGTTACCCGTTTAATACCCGTTTACGACCCGTTACCCGTTTAATACCCGTTTACGACCCACTACCGTTTAACACCCAAAAACTGATTTTTTAAATATAGTTATTGATATTCCATTTTATTTATTTATTTAAGTATTTTCATTTAACTTATCTGTTTCCATAAGACAGAATTAAAATAAGCATTACCCTGCAAATGATGGAAATTGGAATAACAACATATAAACAGGAACTTTGTAGAGCATCAAAGTCAAATAACTTTGTGCACTTCATGTGCACTCAATGAAACAGACAAGCTCTCATCCCAGCTGTGTTAACATGTTCAACTTTCCAAACATTAAATGGACCTATCTAACTAGTTTCACAGCTATTCATAGTAGAAGAAATCCATTAATGTCTTCTTTGCTTGTACTTGAATAATATCATCATTGAAGTCTTCATACATCACCTGTAACATATAAAACTCTTATCAGTCTCGACAACAAAAAGATGTTTATACTGCAGAAAGAAACAAACTCTTCAATGTATATACTAACCATCTTCCTTATGTAAGTCTTCTCCTAATGTCTAGTTGATTTGATCAAAGTTCAACTCGAGAGCATCTTCATTATACAAATCTGCATCACCTAAATCTTCAACTGAAAAGTATATAAATAACTAATTAAACACTAAATAATTACCAATATCAATAATATTGATAAAAATGATAAAAAAATTACATTTTCTATCATATAACCAATCTCTTGTGCATAGCAGTGCTTGAACTGTTTCCGGCAGTAGCAAACTACGATATTGATCAAGAACCTTTCCTCCAATACTAAATACCGACTCTGATGCAACGGTTGAGACGGGTATCATTAACATATCACTAGCTAAACGAGATAAAATCGGATACCTATGCTTCTCGTTATTCCACCAATTTAGTACATTTAACTCTGACTTCCTTTCTAATCTCCGGTCCTCTAAGTAACAAGTCAACTCATTTTTCACACTAAAACTCGTACCAACACTATAAGAAGAGTCGAACCGCTGCATAAAAGAAATATAATTATACAAATAAGAAATAGGCACATGAATTATATACAAAAGACATATACAGAAACCTCAGTAATAAGACATATGTATAAGCACAGTATTATGATTAAGAATAGAAAATAATTTGTACCTCAAATAATGCATCAGCATCTTGTGATGAAGAACAACTTGTCATTGTTTGATCCACTGAGGTCGATTCAGTAGACCATTTTCTCATATAAGCCTCATACAAAGCATACAAAGTATCTCTGAATTTTGTCAACTCAGTTGTATCCTCGCCATACAACATACTGTAAGCCCATGTTACAAACTCCAATTTATATCGAGGATCCATAACCACTGCAATTCCAAGCGTCACACTATAGTCTGACCAATACTTTTGAAACTTGAGACCCATAATATCTCCCATTTGCCTCATAAACAAATTTTTATCAGACTTGGCTTGATGAATCAAATGCTGAATCATAAAGATCTTGGGAAAAAATAAGTTTGAAGTAACATACTTTGTTCCTGAAAAAAGAGTAGTTACCTCATTAAATTCTCTAAGAAACTTGCATATCACCTTTATTCGACCCCATTCCTCAGTAGTTGGGCAAGTTTTAAATTCTGAATCAACTAACGCAAACTGACCTAAGGCCTGACTGAAGTACAAAGCACTCTCAAGCATCAAATATGTTGAGTTCCATCTAGTCGGACAATCTGATCTCAAAGATCTTCTATTTCCAATCCCACTTGCTCACTACAACATAAAATCTGTGTTTCCTAGTCATTGATCCTCTAATATACCTCACACTGTCACGAACCTTGATCACAGAATCATCAATCATCTTCAATCCATCTTGCACTATCAGGTTTAAAATATGAGCACAACACCTTATGTGGAAAAAACGTCCATTTTCCAAGAGCAGACCTCTATTATCCAACTGGGTCTTTAACTTCTGGACAAAAGAGTCATTAGCAGACGCGTTATCCAAAGTAATACTAAACAAATTCCTATCAACTCCCCAATCACAGATAAGTGAGTTAATTTTCTCAACAAGGGCATCTCCGGTGTGTGGTGGAGGCATGTGACAAACATTCAGAACTTTACTTTGTAGATTCCATTCACCATCGATAAAATGAGCTGTTAGTGCCAAGTATCCTTCGGTTGTGATGGAACTCCAAAGATCTGAGGTTAGACAAATCCTCCCATTTGCTTTATATAAAGTTGCTGCACTTTTAGCTTCTCAATTTCATAAACCTTCATAACATGATTCTTAACTGTATTCCTTGATGGCAAACAAAGTTCCGGTGACACATAATAAAAAATAGCTCTAATGCCTTCATACTCAACGAAATTAAATGGAAGATTGTGCTTTATAACTGCTTCAATGACTAGCTCACAAAATCTATCATATTGGAAAGTAGAGGAGCGTGTAGCTGAACGAGGTGAAATACCTAAAGCTTTGCAACCATCATGATGACGTAAGAGGTTTTTAGTTCCCGTAGATGCAGAAGTTATTAATTCTCTACCACACTTTGTGCACTTAGCATATGTCGTCCCATCTGGACGAGCTGGTAGTTTTTCAAATGTTTTCCAACAACGAGATGAAACTTTTCTCTTTCTGGTACTTTGAGTTGACTGCAGACTTATTGACAAACTTTGAGAGTCCATAGTATCTGAAATGTGAAGTTAAAAATGTGAGCAGAGAAAGCAAACCAACAAAGTAAAATGAATATAGTCTCAAAATCTAAGCAATGAAAATGAAACAGATAATGATCATTATGTTGGAACCGCAATGCATCAAGATTCACTCAAGTCAAATGAATATAGAGAGCCTCACAATCAGCAAAATTCTATAAATTACAATTAGAGATTAAAATTGCAGTACATCAAAATTCACTCAAATTAGCCTAGACCCTGCAAAATAATTCAGATCAGCAAAGGTCATTGAATAAAGTACATGACCTTATTTTTAGAAGAGTGGGGTCTCTTATTTTCTTTAAGGAAATAACAAACAGACAAGTAATACATAAGCTTAGCTACTCAGCTATCATGGTTATTTTAGTAAACTATCAAATAGCAAACAGACAAGTAGTACATACCAATTGTTCAATGTGAATGGTAGCAAATACCAATTGTTGTCTGGGTGACCAAAGCTCATTTGTGACCAAACATTTTTCAAAACTGTCAACGCAGCTTAGAGAGACACCACGACCTATAAACAACCAAATCCAAATAGTTTTTTGTTAAGCAATACTGCAATTGTTCATTTATATTAAACAACAGCTTCAAAATAGATAAGTAGTACATAACTTAGCTACTCAGCTTCAATTCATAAGGACTCCTATACAAAGACATCATGCCAATAGCTACACAATTCAATTATCAGCATAGTCATACCTCATACCAATAGCTACACAAATACGAATCACATACACAGATGCTAATATGAAGTCTCACCTCAAGAGGTGAAGAGCATCGAATTGCGAAGGATCTAAAACCCAAAAGACAATCAGAAATCACAATCAGAAGCTTAGACGATGCAATCGGGCTGATTCGGAAGAGAGATGAAGAGTTAGAGAAGTAGACGATACAATCGCAAGATTCACAATCGGCAAAGAACTCGCCGACTAGGGTTTAGGTTTTTTGATTTTTTCTGAAACGGGTATTATTAAACGGGTTAGGTTTACCCATTTAAAATGGGTATTAAAAGGGCAACGGATAAAATTATCCGTTTATTTAATTTGACGGGTAATGGGTGGGTTTTTAATGGGACGGGTAACGGGCGGGTTTATATTAATGGGTAAATTTGACATGTCTACATGAAAGGCACAGCTAGTCACATAACCTAACCGAAAGACAATGCTAACGTGTATATGAGTTATCTAACCAAAGGACAGGCACATCAACTTGCAAAAGCAGTTGCAACACAGAACAATATATGAGGCTAAGATCGGAAAGCATACAACTAAATGAGGAAAATGTCACAACTTGAATGCTACCTGCTAATGCTGGCAACAGTAAGACCACGATTCAACGCTTCCTTGCAAACATTTGAACCAACAAAACCATTCCCACCTAGCACAAGTAACTGACACAATTTAAAACCAAGTCAGTAGACTGGACACATCGCCAACATAACTACCAAAACAAAAACAAGCAATGAATGAATAACAAAATGTACTTTTTCTGATGGTGGTGGTGGAACGTTTACAGTCTCCGCTTCCTCAACCTTAAATGGCTCATCCACTTTATTGGAATCAGTCGAAAGGAATCTCCAATTTCGAGATGCAGCTGCATTGCTGTTAACATCAAATTATGAACAAAAGTTAGTGAACAATTCAGTTACTTGAAATTAAACCCTAATTTTAGCAGATGCCGAGAACAGATCTTACTATAATCCTGACAGCGGCGATCGGGCCTGAATCAGGCGGGACACGAGGGCACTCATTCTTCACTAAAAGTACGATGAGCGTCGAATCGAAGCACGTAGGTAGAAGATTCGAGAAGCGCAGTGAACTACGGAGAGAAGGAGAGAGTTTGGGCGTTGGAGATGCGAAGCACGAGAATCGTGTCGGGTTTCGTGAGGGTGCAGGACACGTGGCACGTTTTGCTAGAGACAGCTTCGATGCATATGTGGCTTAACGCAAGCCTAGGAACGCATCAAGCCCTTGTTTTAATGGGCCAAAAAGTCGGCCCAAAGATTTTAGAGTTTGGTATTTGGTTTAATGAATAATTCATACATATTTAATTTAGAAATTGACAGGTTTAGGTAAAATTTATTGAAAATTAGCAGGACATTTTACCGTATTATTATTACTTTTCTTTATACTCCATAACAAATATATTTAATTATTTATGTGAAGTGTTAAAGAAATTAATGCTTATACTGATCTAATATGAGAAGTCTGTAATCAAGTATATACACAGGAACAAGAGCAACAGATGAGCTCCATTGCTTCCAACCAAGTGACCAACTATGATGCTACAAGTTACAGCTGAACTTGGTAGTCTTCTTCCACAAAATGAATAACAACTGAAGTTTTCTTTTAGTATTTTCTTGATGAATGGGAAATTGAAACCCAGATGCTGATCAAGATCTCTTGGATGAGCCACCTTGCAACTCCATGAAACGCACTACAACACAGGTGATGTTATCAGCACTGCCTCTACGGAACGCTTCCTGAGTCAACTTCTTTGCTGCTTGTTCCGCATCTTGGATAGGTTTAACCATCTCTACAGCTTCCTGATTGAGCATGAACTAGCTTTTTTCAGAAATGCAACTCGCCGTGAAAGTTTATTAATATACGAAGGTGCATTTCTTTCATTCATGTCTAAGACGTCCAATGCAAGCCTTTCATTAAGCAAGGAACATGTGAAACAGGACTAACCTCATTTGACACAACATCCCAAAGACCATCACTTGCAATTATAAGGAACTCGAGGGAGCTGTCCACTTTCTCCTCCTAAATATCCCCCATTAACAAATAGGCGTTAGTTAACAGTTCGCTGTTTACCATACCGAATATACTACTGAAGTGTCGACATCTTGAACAAGTACATGTATATACAATGAGATCAACCTGAATGGCAGGATCTGCAACAACGTATTGTTTTAACAGCTTGTCACCAAATGCACGAGAAACAGCTAAGACACCTCCGACCCTCCAGGTTCCTGTTGTTGAGTATCAAGTGATTTTGGTTAAAGCAAGCCTAACATCAAGTGACACCCTAGATATTAATTTACAACTCAAAAGACTCAAACTATGTACTGACTCACCAGCCCACACAACGAATCCCCCAGCATCTTCGATTCTTTGCCGCTCATCTTCATGGTCGGGTTTGTGGTCTCGCGAAACAGCAATAGCTGCACAAAACAGTGCTCTTAATATACCGAACAGATATACAAATGAAGGATATGTATAACGCCTAGAACTGTCAAATGTAATTGAGAAGTTTGCCAAACAGAGTCCTAAGAGCCTCAACTAGATTGCAAGCACAAGACAGTCATGATTAGGGCACATTACAAACTGTAGCTCTTGTCAGTTTAAACCATACCATGAGATTCATTGACATTTGCTGAATAAAACCCACCATTTGTAGGCCAGTCTTACCTTTACCGTTCTTGCACATGACAACCTGGAGTCACCAACATTGGCAACAACCAATCGGTCACCCACAAGTACAGCAGTGGATGCGGTGGATCCAGCATCTCTATTCTGATTTTTATCTGAATCCAAAAACGCTGAGTCTGTATTGTTGTATGCATCAGCTGCAAGACAAAAACGAGACACAATGAAACTGATGAAGAAGTAATACACAAGCTGGCAGCAGGAACATTTTAACACCAACACAAACAGGAAACATACCAATTGCTAGCTTAGTGTCAGATTTGAACTTAGGGTGCTTTACCAAGTTGCTAAATAAATTTTGTTTCACATATTCTGCAGCTCTTGCACCCCCATGCCCTGCAGAAAAGATCATAATACACAAAACATTCAACACACAACCAGACAATAAAAAGATTAAATGCATCAGCAATCCAAATCAAACGAGTCACGAACCATCGAAAACACCAAATAAGCCAATGATTTCCCCATCAACACCATCGATTCGGGTTTCATAAAAATCTTCCATCGACGATCTTTTCCCAACAGAACTTGCATATCCATAGCTAAACTTCCCATTCTCGCTGCTCAAAATCACCAAACCCCTTAATCAGCAAAATAACCAAATACAACTGACACACAAATCATGCATCTTTCTAATCTCAAAAAAAGTCTGACATCTAAAGACAAAATTAGAAATCTAACTCAATAACATATCAGAAGCTACTGCTCAAAACCCCTTCTAGTAATTATATACTAGCAAACCAAAAAGGTTTCTTGACTTATCTCAGTAACATATGCAACCAAAGGGGTCAAAAACATGTAATTTAACACATCAACCAGACAACGAAACACCAAAACTTGCTGAAATCTAAATCAAGAAATTAATGGAATGTAACAAACCTGAGGCCTCCACCAGTGACAGGCTTCTCATCAGCATGAGCCTGATTAGATGGACCAAACACTGAGCTCAAATACTCCATATTATTACCACTACTACTCTTCTCGCTTCTGCTTTCCTTCAACATCTCGCCAACAAATTTCCAAAACAAAAAATCAACACCAGCAAAATCACCAACACCTCAAAATCTCTAAACAGATAAAAATCGAAAATCAATCAAACAAACAAACACATTTCCATACCTAATTAACAACTTTCAAATAATCACTAAAATTCAGAATCGATGGATCCGTGAAAACTGCAGTCGCGAGCGGCTCAGATTTCGTGTTCCAATTTTGGATTTGTTGAGACTAGCGATCGGAGTTGATGCCGAATTGTGCGGATCGGATCGGAGCTTTTCAATCTCGATTCACAGACTCTTTCTTCCTCTTCTTCATCTTTATTTTATTTATTAATTTATTATAAAATTATTTTATTAATATATAGATAGGAATATAATATTATTAACGGATTTAAACGTGGCAGTCATGCAGAGACGTTGGTCAAACCCCGCCTTTCAAAAGTCAACGGCTCATTTATTTTTTCGCCGCCCAGGCCCATCTGACCCAATCATAAACCAGCACGTGTCCGATATACTGAATTATATCAAGATGAGTTGTCCCTAAAGGAAAAAAATAAAAGAGGATATTCATTTATACGTAAGACAGAAGGACAATCATTTCAAATATTGATTTCTAATATTTTAAAGATTGAGATTGATAAGTGGCATTCTCAACCGTCCGTGTATTTTGAATATTCAACTATCTATTTAAATTAAAAATCAACTTAATCTCAACCGTCAGATTAATCAAAACAACGATTAAGATCGTGTCATTTCGTCTTATAAAAGATACTTGTCAGTTGTCCTTCGGATCCTTACTCGTCCCTTCAAAATTCCAACTATTGAAATGGTGTTTTCAGTAAATAAAACTTTAAATAAAGACACTCAATCGAATATATGAAAATTTTGGGGACCAAAGTATAAATTCCAATAATGTAATAGCTAGTGACAACCTCGTCGATTGAAATTAGGGTTTGTTTGATATCAAAGTGTCGGAGCCTCTGTAACCAAACACCTCTACGCAATCGATCTCCTTATTCCAGATTAGTTCTACACCCATCACCATTCCCAGATCTTCCGCGCCAAATCAACACTTTGAATTCAAACAAGGTATTCCTAAACTCAGTTTCAAGTAGCTGATGACAAATTGACACTTGTTTGAATTCAGCTGAAAAGTGTTATTGATTGATTTTTATGAAGGATGAGTAGTGAAAGCCAGATGATATTGACGAATGATCGATCAAGGACGTATTGGACGATGACAATGGAGCGGTATTTTATTGATTTAATGTTGGATCATATGCGGAAAGGGAATAGGAGTGGACATAGTTTTAGTAAGAAAGCGTGGATGGAGATGTTATCTGTTTTTAATGAGAGATTTGCGTCTCAGTATGATAAAGATGTGTTGAAAAGTCGATATACTAATTTATGGAAGCAGTTTAATGATGTTAAGAATTTGTTGGGGAGAAATGGGTTTTCGTGGGATGAGGGGAGACAGATGGTTGTTGCGGATGATTTTACATGGGATGGTTATGTTAAGGTGATGTGTGTGGTTTATCCTTGTATTGAAATTTGCGTTGATTGTTTGTTCTTATTAGTGAAATGATAAGCAATGTGCAGATGCATCCTGATGCACGCATTTACAGGACTAAGGCAGTGTTGAACTTTAATGATTTGTGTTTGATTTATGGGTATACATCAGCTGATGGTAGGTATAGCCTATCGAGCCATGATGTGGATATTGCTGATGAAGCTACTGTATCAAATATGGGTAAGCTCTAACTCCAGTGTTGTATTTATGCTTGTTGATCGTGATGTAGCAAGTGAATTAGGAGTTAGGACTAATGGCAAATCTGCTCGTGTCTGTTAACAGCAGAGGGAGTGGCTAGTGTGCTGCCTTCCAGTAATGAGAGATCTAAAACAGATTGGACGCCAGACATGGACTGCTTCTTTGTTGAACTTATGTTGGACCAGGTTGGAAGAGGCAATAAGGTCGACGGTACGTTTAAGAAGCAAGTTTGGACTGATATGCTTGCTTTGTTTAATTCAAAGTTCGGTCCTCAACATGGCAAGAGGGTTTTGAGGCATCGCTACAAGAAATTGTGCAAGTACTTTAGTGAAGCAAGTGTTATATTGCAGCAAGATGGATTTTTTGGGATGAAGAGGGCATATAATTTACTGCCTGCTCCTGATGTTTGGGACGCCATTTATCAAGGTATTTTCGGATCCTATTTTGATAGGCATAGTTAAATTATTTCTACAAAGTGCTTACTTGAGAACACCTTTAGGCAACACCCATTTTCTCGATCATATAGAACAAGGACATTGCCAAGTTACAAGGATTTGTCCTTGATTTTTGGGACCACTGTTAGTGTCCAAAATTACGTTAATTCACTACAAGAGAAAGGAGTGGATGATGATATCTCGAGAACAAAAGCTGGTTGGTAGTGGCTTTAAAATTTTTCTTAAATCTTTGTGTCAACTAACATAATCCATTTACTTCAAAGCGATTCTTTTGTCATTAAATGGCAAATGCAGGTTGAAAAGGGTCAAGCCCGTACTTGTGCGGAGCGTTCGAGGACATATTGGACACCACCAATGAGACCGCTACCTTATTGACTATGTTGCTCGAGCAAGTTCACAAAGGGAATAAATTGGGGCAAACATTCATAACCAAAGCATGGATAGACATGATTACATCATTTAATGCAAGGTTCGCTACTAGCCACGACAAAGAATGTGTTTGAAAAACCGTTATAAACATTTTTAAAAGGCAATTAATGAGATCAAAGTACTTCTTTCACAAGTTGGTTTCTCTTGGGATGAGACTCGAGAAATGGTGGTCGCTGAAGATGACATTTGGGATGGCATACACTAAGGTGAAGCCGTTTGTAATTTCAGAAATCTGAAATTTTCTGAGTTTTGGTGTTACAAGTTACTATCAACAACTGTTTTTCTTTCGAAAAAAGGGAACACCCTTGATGCTCGGGCTTATAGAGTTAAAACCACATTCCGGGGTATCACAAGCTAACTATTATATTTGGCCAAGATAATTACAGCGGAGTGTACAATCGGTTTGGCCTGCAATCTAGACTCCAATTGCATTTTCGTATCAGATCAATGGTAATCTTTAATTATGGAGTTGCTTTATTCTATATTTTAGATAATCTTACTCTTTTGGAATATTTGAAAAATCATTATTCACGTAATGGCTATATATTCACAGGTGATGCCGTTGTTTACAGGACTGAGGTACCTGATCCGAGTTGGACAGAAGAAATGGGACAGTTATTTCATCAGCCTTTTGATTGAGCAATTGCACACGGGAAAACCATGAAAACTATTATGACGAAGCTCATGGACCAACATGGCTCTATTACTAAATCAAAGATTTGGGCTAAATCTTGATGGTAACCCGGTGGAAGGCTCGTTATGTTTTTATTTATGAAAACATATGACATATCTCAGATCCCTCAGCCATGGTGAGGTTCGCATGGGATGAAACTCAGAATATGATCATTGCTAAAAATGGTGCGGGATGACTATAGTAAGGTAATTTATTAATTAAAAAATAAAGTCTGCATACCGAATTTGAGAATATTTTGTGCCTGTTAGAACACAAATTTTTGACCCTTTCAGCTATGTAAATCCTGATTGTGTGGCCTTCTGCCTATTTTATTTTGCAGGAGAATCCAAATGTGACTTTGTATCGAAATTGCGTCCTAAACAACTATCCATCTCTATGCTTAATTTTTGGGAGTGTAAATCCATATGAGGGAGGATTCAACTTTAACAATCTGGAAATTGAAATTGATGACAGTGCTCTTGGTGCTGAACTAGTCAGTAGACATGTCAAATTTACCCATTAATATAAACCCGCCCGTTACCCGTCCCATTAAAAACCCACCCATTACCCGTCAAATTAAATAAACGGATAATTTTATCCGTTGCCCTTTTAATACCCATTTTAAATGGGTAAACCTAACCCGTTTAATAATACCCGTTTCAGAAAAAATCAAAAAACCTAAACCCTAGTCGGCGAGTTCTTTGCCGATTGTGAATCTTGCGATTGTATCGTCTACTTCTCTAACTCTTCATCTCTCTTCCGAATCAGCCCGATTGCATCGTCTAAGCTTCTGATTGTGATTTCTGATTGTCTTTTGGGTTTTAGATCCTTCGCAATTCGATGCTCTTCACCTCTTGAGGTGAGACTTCATATTAGCATCTGTGTATGTGATTCGTATTTGTGTAGCTATTGGTATGAGGTATGACTATTGCTGATAATTGAATTGTGTAGCTATTGGCATGATGTCTTTGTATAGGAGTCCTTATGAATTGAAGCTGAGTAGCTAAGTTATGTACTACTTATCTATTTTGAAGCTTGTTGTTTAATATAAATGAACAATGCAGTATTGCTTAACAAAAAACTATTTGGATTTGGTTGTTTATAGGTCGTGGTGTCTCTCTAAGCTGCGTTGACAGTTTTGAAAAATGTTTGGTCACAAATGAGCTTTGGTCACCCAGACAACAATTGGTATTTGCTACCATTCACATTGAACAATTGGTATGTACTACTTGTCTGTTTGCTATTTGATAGTTTACTAAAATAACCATGATAGCTGAGTAGCTAAGCTTATGTATTACTTGTCTGTTTGTTATTTCCTTAAAAGAAAAATAAGAGACCCCACTCTTCTAAAAATAAGGTCATGTACTTTATTCAATGACCTTTGCTGATCTGAATTATTTTGCAGGGTCTAGGCTAATTTGAGTGAATTTTGATGTACTGCAATTTTAATCTCTAATTGTAATTTATAGAATTTTGCTGATTGTGAGGCTCTCTATATTCATTTGACTTGAGTGAATCTTGATGCATTGCGGTTCCAACATAATGATCATTATCTGTTTCATTTTCATTGCTTAGATTTTGAGACTATATTCATTTTACTTTGTTGGTTTGCTTTCTCTGCTCACATTTTTAACTTCACATTTCAGATACTATGGACTCTCAAAGTTTGTCAATAAGTCTGCAGTCAACTCAAAGTACCAGAAAGAGAAAAGTTTCATCTCGTTGTTGGAAAACATTTGAAAAACTACCAGCTCGTCCAGATGGGACGACATATGCTAAGTGCACAAAGTGTGGTAGAGAATTAATAACTTCTGCATCTACGGGAACTAAAAACCTCTTACGTCATCATGATGGTTGCAAAGCTTAATCATAATACTGTGCTTATACATATGTCTTATTACTGAGGTTTCTGTATATGTCTTTTGTATATAATTCATGTGCCTATTTCTTATTTGTATAATTATATTTCTTTTATGCAGCGGTTCGACTCTTCTTATAGTGTTGGTACGAGTTTTAGTGTGAAAAATGAGTTGACTTGTTACTTAGAGGACCGGAGATTAGAAAGGAAGTCAGAGTTAAATGTACTAAATTGGTGGAATAACGAGAAGCATAGGTATCCGATTTTATCTCGTTTAGCTAGTGATATGTTAATGATACCCGTCTCAACCGTTGCATCAGAGTCGGTATTTAGTATTGGAGGAAAGGTTCTTGATCAATATCGTAGTTTGCTACTGCCGGAAACAGTTCAAGCACTGCTATGCACAAGAGATTGGTTATATGATAGAAAATGTAATTTTTTTATCATTTTTATCAATATTATTGATATTGGTAATTATTTAGTGTTTAATTAGTTATTTATATACTTTTCAGTTGAAGATTTAGGTGATGCAGATTTGTATAATGAAGATGCTCTCGAGTTGAACTTTGATCAAATCAACTAGACATTAGGAGAAGACTTACATAAGGAAGATGGTTAGTATATACATTGAAGAGTTTGTTTCTTTCTGCAGTATAAACATCTTTTTGTTGTCGAGACTGATAAGAGTTTTATATGTTACAGGTGATGTATGAAGACTTCAATGATGATATTATTCAAGTACAAGCAAAGAAGACATTAATGGATTTCTTCTACTATGAATAGCTGTGAAACTAGTTAGATAGGTCCATTTAATGTTTGGAAAGTTGAACATGTTAACACAGCTGGGATGAGAGCTTGTCTGTTTCATTGAGTGCACATGAAGTGCACAAAGTTATTTGACTTTGATGCTCTACAAAGTTCCTGTTTATATGTTGTTATTCCAATTTCCATCATTTGCAGGGTAATGCTTATTTTAATTCTGTCTTATGGAAACAGATAAGTTAAATGAAAATACTTAAATAAATAAATAAAATGGAATATCAATAACTATATTTAAAAAATCAGTTTTTGGGTGTTAAACGGTAGTGGGTCGTAAACGGGTATTAAACGGGTAACGGGTCGTAAACGGGTATTAAACGGGTAACGGGTCGTAAACGGACATGTCATTATATCCAATACCCGTTTACTACCCGCCCGTTTATACCCTTTTAAAAAAACGGGTATACAAGGATAATTTACCCATTAACCCTTTACCCGTTTATGACCCGCCCGTTTATGACCCGCCCGTCCATTTTGACAAGTCTACTAGTCAGCATCTGTGATATTCCAGATCCTAGGGAGGACACTGCATATAAGAAAAGACCAGCTGTAACACCTCTGCGTAAAGCAAGTCCTAGAAAGGCACGGAGAGTTATAAAGGATGCCACTGAAGGAACTATTGAGGCGGAGACACCATTAACCTCAAACAATCAGCCACATCATCTCCCGATAGAAAGTGCAATTGATGCACTGCAAGCTATACCTGATCTTGATGATGAGATTTTATTGGATGCTTGTGACTTGATGGAAGATGAAAGAAAAGCCAAAACATTCTTAGCTTTGGATGCTAGTCTGCGGAAAAAATGGCTACTTAGGAAGCTCCGGCCATCTTTACATTAAATAGTTAAACATCTAGTCTGAGCTCAGCTCTACAAGTGACAAAACTGAGACATCATTAGCCATTTCAAAAACATGACCTATTTGTATGTAACCACATGTTTGCCAATGTATCTATACATTGAGTTTCTGATTAACAGGGACGAGCTGAATGGCATCATCCTCTACACTCTTCAACACGACAACATTCTTAGTCAGGATATCAGGAGGGATAAAGGAATCTGTCTGTTCTCCCTTGGGGACAAGAAAGATTAACAACAATGTAGCGATTCTCAGCAAGTTTCTGACAAGAATGACCAGCCAGAGGTTGGTGAAGTCCGTCCTTGTGACGTGGAGCAAGTGGAGTGCAACTCCTCCGCCAGCCTTAGAGGTGAGGTGGCCGATACTGTCTATGCACATTAGTAATGCGAAGAACGTGCCTTCTATACCTAGAGGGCAGAGTTTGGTGCTCAAGACGATCATGGGCATCCACCGGAGTCTTAAGACTATGTGGGACACACATTGTTCACATATAACAAAGAATGCGTCAGGAATTCCTAGAAACAAATTCCATCTGAGGATGAAGGTGAGATCCAGCATGCCGGAGGCCGCATACATAAGCTGGGCAAAAAATAGGAGGTTGCGGAAAGGATAGTCTTTTAAAAACTTATGGTAGATCAGGACCCCAAACATGGATGCCAAAGCCCCAATAGCATATATCATCCCCACAAACTCCTGCAATGGCAAAATTCGATTCCTTGGTAACAAATTTCATACAACATTAATTTCAAAACGGAAAAAAGGATTTTTGCTCATTTTCATACCCACCTGAGAGAAGGCAGGCCCAGCTTTGGGATCTGTATACCAATAGAATTGCCCTTCATGCGTGCTAATACTCAAAGCCAGTGACAGGTACATGTACAATGACGGCTTCCAAACTTGCGGAATCTTGATAGTCCTATACATCCCTCCCACAGCCACATTCACCTTGTCTACTGCCTGCACAACATTTTCACCAACTCAGCAACCAAACACATCCCAAAATCTCCATAATCACACTGTCCAACCCAACCTAACTAAACTAACAAACTCACCCTCTTCTGCTCCGATCGAGGAACACTAACTCTCAGCTCGTATATCACAATCCTAAAACTACCAGCAAAGCTGGTGGCAACGCCAGAATCCCTAATGCCCCCTGCAATGTAAAAACTCCAAACATCAAAATACAAAAATGAAACAGCAAAAGACTACAACTTTCCTTTCGACATTTCAACTAACCTGAGGTCCAACATGATGAACAAAGAATCCACTAACAGAATATCCAACAAGAGCTCCGGCCGAAGAACATACACCACACAAGCTCTGCATATCCGCAGCCAGCGCACGTATCTCAATACTATTCCTAGCAATACAAGCATCAATAACAACATCAGCAATAGCAATACAAGCAGTGATCCCAACCATACATCCTAAAGCCACAGTCACACTCAATTCTCCTGTCAACGCTAAAGTCAACGCCGAAACCAACCCAACAACACCTGCCGCCACAAAGTACGGCCTTCTTCTATACCCTCTAAACGGAAACACATCCGTCAGAATCCCCCAAACAGGCTTCATCACCCAAGGAATGTAGTAAAAACCCATGAACAGCTGCACAGCTGAAGGTTGAAGCTTTTGTACATCTTTCCAGTAGTAATCCGACACGACTTTGAAATACGAGCCGGCGAAGCCTTGACTGAGTCCGTAGACGAGAAATACGCCGAGAACGAAAGTGGGGTTGAGCTTGTCGGAGAGCATATGAAGCCATTGGTAAGGCTCTGAGATCAGCGATATGAGATAGCCGCGAGGTTGAAGCTTGCTTGATTGGCTGACGTCAAAGGTTGTCGTTGAGCTGTCGATCAGTTTGTCGCGATCTGTGGATTGAGAGGAGTTCATAGCGTTTAGGGTTTCAATTGGATCTGGGTGGACTTGAGATCGACCAACTGGGAAAGTCGTCGATGTGAATAAAAAAGTCAACATTTTTCGATTGGATTTGTTTAATTTTGAAGAATTCATTAATTGGGTATTTTCCAAAAATTGCGACTTTACGTTTTCGAGAAGACTGTTTTCTGTAGTTTTTCAAGAACCCTAATTTCGCCCCCATTTTAGTGATGCAGTGAGATTTGTCAGAATTGTCAACAAGATGCTAAATTGATGATCTGGGGTTGTGATTGAGTGACTGGGGATCAAGAAAGGTTGGAGCTTTTGACGAATTGGGATACAAGATTTTTTGGAAACAATCTGATTATTCATATATTCTTGATTCATCTTTATATTTTGAAAAACATCTGATAAACTAACCACATGAGAAATCGAAATTTGGATTCATATTGTATGGTAACATTTAGACCAGTGTACTGTTTGCCTTGTGGACTCGCTAGTCTCATAAATATTGCCTGAACTGAGTGCTACAATAATACAGACTCTGTAACAGAATGCTTTTATTTTATCAATGCATAACAATATGTGTGGTGTTTTGGGTGGATTGAAAATAAGTTAGGATGCATCAAGCATTGCTACAGGGTGGGTGGAGGTGGACTCTACTTTATTCTACTGGACTACTGGCTGCTTAATAAGACTTGACTATATATAAATGAATCAGCAACTGATGCAATATGTGGTTCATCAATCACTCCTCCCCAGCAGCAAAAAGGGTCAGCTGAGAATCCACTTTATTATGATTATTTGCGTCCCCGCTTCCGCCCGGACTTCACTCCACTTTTGTTTCTTTTGTATAAAACAGGTGCCTTTCTTTTTCTACTTCCAGCTTCTTTGGCGGCACTCGGGATTTGTTCATCTGTAGCCACTCCAGTTTCCTTTGATTCAGATTCAGAAACTTCTATATCCTTTTTTGGGGAAGTTTTTGATGACCTGTCCTTGCTTTTGGCAGCAGACGTAGTTTTCGGGGTACTCTCAGATTTATTTGATTCTCCGGTCTTTGATTTTCGTGCAGATCTTGTCAAGCGAGTCTCTTCACCTGCATTGCTTCCCTGCCCTTTAGGATCCTTCTGCTCAACACTACTTTTATCGGTCTCAGTCTTGCAAATTGCCTTGAAATGTGCTTCTTCAGTTGTGCTTTGACCAATACGCTTATGCTCATCAGCTTTAGTTTTCCCATTTACAGTAGACAAAGCCTTGTCAGCTCTTGATTTACCAGATTGCTTGGACACATCAGCTTTCTGCTTGTTGGAAGCACTCTTGGCTTTGCTGGAAGCTCTGCTCAACCTTGTCATGATAGAAGTCAAGTTTGAGATGCAGAAAGTAGAGTTTGACAGATACTAATGACAGATCAAAATAAAACAAGCATTCAATCGACATATGTACTGTGTACATACCATTTCCGAGAAGTCCCTCTGGATTTGCTGCCACTGTTGGAAGATCTCTTGGCTCTAGAGGAAGGAGTTCTGCCCAACCTTTCCATTATAAACATTACGTTTTACAGATAAAAACAATAGAATGAAATAAACCATCAACATATGCACATACCTTTTCATAGAGGTGCCTCCACTCACCTCTTCACCTTTGTAGCGCCTATATTTAGAATTCAACAGAGTTTTATTACATCATAGTAAGATGTTTCGTACTAAAAAAGCAAAACACCTTAAATGCAACATGAAAAATAAGTATTGTCTAATGTAAATAAAACAAGAATATTTGATTCTATAGATATTCAAAGGCAGATTGATTCATACTTTCTAGAGGCAGGGTCTGGTTCTGGTGTTCGTTCCTCGGACTCCTGATACAAGAAAATGTCAGAAGAAGCCACCAGAAAAGATTTAGGTTTACCGATAGTAAAGTAGATCACCAACCGTATCTGAGTCCTCATTAGGGTTAATAACCTCCCAGCATTGTTTACGAAGAACCAAATGCTCCACATCACCATCAGTATAAAGAACCTGAATGCAAGGTAACATATTAATATTCTCATGTTTAGCTTGATGGCTGACTAGCACTGGGCCATGCATTGCATATAAGGTGATCCCAAACAAACATCATACCTCGTGTTTCTTCTTAGCAGAGTCAAAAGATCTAATAACTCCTTTGTAATATCTGAAATTACAAAGGTGTTAATAAAAATAACAAGAAGACACTGAGTAAAAAAGGTTGATAACATCCACAATGGACAACATATTTGTTGCCTATCAATAACCAAAACCATAACAAAATGATTACCTCTTGTCTGCAGGCCACAAGACTTTCACTTTGGAACCCACAAGTTCCTCCCCGTAGTCTTCACTTTCCTGCTCAATCAAACCAGTATTTAGAAGATCAAAACAACATCTTATAACAACCTATGTAACCCATTCGATTAATCACCCTGTGTACGAATATTGTCACAAGCAGTGACGTATATGCTATGTCATGCCCTGCATCATTTAGATATTAATATTCAACTAGTTGCAGCATATGTCAGTTTCTTTCCATATGTATATCATCACAGTTGGGGCATATGATCTTCAAACGCTGATAACATAAACAAATGGTGTACATACTTTCTTGTTTTCTTCGATTTTCCTTCTCTTGGTGCCTGACTTGGGAGTTTCTTTCACGTCCTCTTCATCTACAAATGATTTCAAGGCCGCCTTTGGTGATGTTGTTGCATCCTGTAAAATCATATTGCAAGATTTCAAGGCTGCCTTTGGTGATGTAGTTGCATCCTGTAAAATCAAATTGCAAACAACTCAATTTATATACCAGATGAAATACAACATAAATGCAACATCAATGACAAAAATAAACCTTTCTATTGTTTTGATCACCAGCCTGAGCAGCATGCTTCTGTATTGTAGTTTTCCTCAAGCTTCGCCCTCGCCTTTTGATGTCACCATTGGTTTTAAAAAGGTCACCTTCCACATCATCTCTATCTTTGGACAAAACAGCCAACTGCTCAGGTGCCCTTCCAACACTGGACTCCGCTCCTTCAGTGATTCAGCATCTATGGGTGCAGCAGCCTCCAGCACAGCAACACTTGTTTGTATTAACATACCTTCCTTCGAATTTTCATCGTTAGGAGCATCTGTTTTCACCACGGGAAAATCTTCACTCAACCCTTGCCCTCGCCTTCCAATGTTATGAGAAGGATCATTTTCCACACCCTGTGTGTCATTCAACAACACTGCCAACTGATCCGGTGACTTTCCTACACTGGAATCCAGCTTGGGTAGTTCATCAACTATGGGTGCAGCTGCAGCTCCCTCGAGTATAGCATCACTTATTTGGATAACTGTATCTTCTGGATTTTCATCATTAGGAGCATCTGGTTTCTCCACGCGCATATCTTTGGACAGCACTGCCAACTGCTCCGGCGAGTTTCCTACACTGGACTCCACCTTCGGTGGATCATTAACTATGGGTACTGCTACCTCCGGTAAAGCATTACTTGTTGGGATAACTGTATCTTCCTTTGGACTTTCATCATTAAGAGCATCTGTTTTCATTATGGAAATATCCGCCTGAGGGGCAGTTGCTTTCACCTCAGAGGCATCAACCTTAGGAGTAGCGGTTCTATCTTCCAAGTCATTAACAGCAGGTTTAGTTGTTTTCAAATTCAAGTCAGATGCATCAACCTTAGGAGCAGTTGTTCTCTCTTCTAAGTTACTGACAGCAGATGTAGACACTTTCACATCCCATGTTGGATGATTTTCTGAAATGATCACTGTCTTTCTTTTAGAGCATCCATCCCGCTCCTTGTCGGATTGATCAGCTTCTCCAGATACCAGTTTGGAAGATACATCCTTGGTTTCCATTGGATTTGCTGAAGAATGATCAGATGCTTGATTAGATGGAACCTGCCCTTGTGAATGACTACTCAACTTCCCAGCTAGTTTTGACTTTGGTGATTTCTTCTTTGCTATTGGTTTCCGTCCTCTCTTTTTCCCAGTTTTCTCTGCCAGCAGTCCTGTTTTTGAGTTCTCATCCACTTTCTCAGCATCCAGATTATCATCTAAAATTATAGGATTATTGCTTTCAGACGCTTGTGTATGCGTTTCGACTCCTACCCCGTCTGAATTACAAACTACAGCAGATAGACCAGCTGTAGCTGTATCAGGTACTGCGTCATGATTGCTAGCTATAGAATCCTGCATCGTACTTGAAACCGAAAATGTATCAGCTTTCGCTTCTGGAATATCAGTGCTAATCAACACATCTGAGAAGTCGTCTGCAGGAGGTCCTTCAATTATTATTACAGGTGTGTCCTCTGAAATCTGGGAAAGAATGTTAAGACTGTCAACAAGGAATTCAATATGAAGTAATATCCTCCTACATATAAGTTATAACAAGCAAATCACAAGCAGATGAATAAAAATATTAGTCGTTAACCTGAACGTCATCAGATGAAGGCTCAAGAGACTCGTTTGTGTTGGCCAGCTATAAGTCAAAAAAGATTGTAAATACGTACCCAAGAACACTAATCAGACACAATGTGTAGTGAGCAATTGTCCCAGGAAAGAATTCAGAGTTATATGCAAAACATATGGGCATAACAATAACCAATGCAAAAGTCCAAAGCTGCAAATAGCAGCATACCCACTTTTACAATAAAAGCCCCTGTATGCTCTGACTGGCCAGCCGTTTCCGCTGATGTTTCAAGACACAATTGACTCAACACTTCATCATAATCGGCCAGTACTAATTCTTTAGTTATCACTGCATTCTTGATATATGGTATAAGTTTATCAGCACATGTCTGTATGACTCTTTGCATCATACTTCGAGCAACAGGCCTAAGTTCCTGAGTAATCAAAGTATTTGAGAATATAAAAACAGAAAGCGGATGTGTTTCTAACGAGAAGAATAATAAGATATGTAACCATGTTTTCTTTTTTGACCGAGTCCAGAATACAAAAGAGCAAATCTGATGATATTTCTTCACTTTCGTCAATGACACGTGTCATGATACTCTCCATGCTAGTAAATACATTTTCTGGATGATAGTCTCTGCGCAAGAACAATCAGACAGAAAAAGTTTTTCATGGATTTCCGATACTTAGCAGGCAACACATACCACACAAGTTGAAATTTAAAAAAGGCGATGCTCGGTGCTACTAACAAGTAACAATCATTGCGCCTACAAGGATATTCTGGTCTGGTTCATTTATATTCTAAAACTTGCAGGTGTGTTTGAAGAAATAGATCTTGATATGGTGCCGCGCAGCAATTTGCTCTCAGCACCAAAACAAAATCGTTAAAATAAATATGGCGTTGCTTTTAAGACATATTTAAAAAATTAGTACAAACAAAATGTAGGATTTAATTTAACGACAGTGTTTTGATGCTGGCTGCAAATGGCTGGTCAACACTGAATATAAATTTGTTGTTAGATCCTGAGGTTCACATCCCTCAAGAGGGTTTGGAGGTTCGGATACCTCTTGTGAACTCAAAGGATCTTCATACCCATGTTTTGATGATGACAGCCTTCATTTAATGTCTTGAAGGAAGTGTTTCAGGTGCCATACCTGAACTAAGGACAGAAGGTCTTGACAATCACGAGGGACTTGAAAGGATCAAGTACCTGGGATTGGCATTCAGGGACCTGAGGAGACAGCAGAGCAAGTGGGTGACAGCAGAGCAAGTGGGAGAAGTCTTGCAGCAGAAAGTACCAATCAGCCGACCTTGGAACTCGAGGCAATCTTGAAGGGCTCGAGGAGACCATGCTGCACCTAGAGGATAATAGGTGGCCCTGCCGAAAGCACTCAGCCGAAAGCACTAAATGAACAGTACCGTCCCATCGGTTACTGTTCATCAGCAGTCAAGTCCCTGCAAGTGGGTTTCCATTCAAAATGAGAGGGAAGAAACCATTTTCGGGGTGACTCCTCCATTCACAACCGAGAGCAAACTCAGGGAATCTAGTAAGAGATTCAAGGGAGTTTAGGAGCTTCTTGTGTAAGGCTAAAGCGCATCAAGAAGGCTTGCTCGGAGTGAGGTCTCGAGGACCTGGAGTCACAAGGACCTCCTAGCCACGGTGGAGAGGAATCCAAGGAGGTGTGGTCCCTCCCATTCACAACTTAGAGCAAACTCAAGGAATCTAGTAAGAGATTCAAGAGAGTTTCAAGAGCTTCTTGTGTAAGGCTAAAGCGCATCAAGAAGGCTTGCTCGGAGTTGAGGGACCAGAGGACCTGGAGTCCCGGTGGAGAGGAATCCAAGGGAACAAGTCCCTCCCATTCGAAACTCAAGCACAACTCAAGAATCTAGAGAGTGATTCAAGTGAGTTGAAGATCTTCTTGTGTAAGGCTAAAGTGCATCAAGGAGATAAGCTTGGAGTTGAAGGTCTGAAGGACCTGGTGGCAGGAGGACATCCCAGCAGCAGTGCGAGGGATCTCAGGAGCAACCAAGGGCGTTCTGTGTAAGGCTGAAGTGCATCAGAACCCAGATCCTTGGTGTGTGAGAGCTACAACAGATTCAGGGGAATCGTGTGAAGGTAGCGTCTCTGGAAGTCACGAACAGGGTACTGACCCTGGGTAAGCTGACTTTTGTTGTAATAGCTTGTTGTTGTTACATAGTACAAACTATTGTTTTGTATAGTCGATTGATTTAATAAAGAAATCATTCGACATCATTTCCGCTGCGTGTATACTTTGTGAAGTCCCTGCAGTCTGGGATCAGGTCCCTAACAGTTCCTGAGTCCCTAGATACACTAACCACGGTCCTTCAATTGGTATCAGAGCCCTGTGCTCTAGATTGTTGGTTAGTTTGCAGGTATGTCAGGTGGTGATTCGTTCTCAACACCCCCAAAGCTCAAACCGGGAGAGTATGACTCTTGGGCGATTCGGTTCGAGGAACACGTCCTTGCTTTAGATGGCGAGGTATGGCAGATCATTGAGCAGGGTCGTCAGTTCATCATGGATGATGAAGACCAGACCAAAGAGAAGCCGAGGGCTCTCTACACCACTGAGGACTTCAAGAAGCTTCAGAAGAACGCTCAAGCCATGAAGGTTCTGCATGCTGCTTTGGAACCTGGTGATCTAGAGAAGGTCATCATCTACACAGACCCGTCTGAGGTCTGGGATGCTCTCAGGAGGATATATGATGGTTCGGGGGACGTCAGAAAGAACAGGATCCTCACTGCACAGACGAGGTACAGGAGTCTTCGTCAAAACAAGGATGAGTCGATACATGGGTATCACTCAAGGTTTCAAGGATGCTTGGCTACCTTGTCAAGACTTGGAAAGGTGTACGAGACATGGGAGATTACCCATCACTTCCTTCAAGGATTGTCACCGGAGTGGGATGACATATCAAGGACCTTAGCTTCCTTGCTGATACTAAGAGAATGACCTAGAGGACCTGGTATCTAAGTTGGAGAGTGACATGCTCATTGAGAAGATGAAGCTAGAGGGTCGCGAACCTCAAAGATCCGGAAAGCAGATTGCTTTGGTCTCTGAGAAGGGAAAGAACCAGAAGAACTCCAAATGGAAGAAGTTCAACAAAGGTTCTGGTGAAAGGAAAGAAGGAAGAGGGGATGAGAAACTTCTGACGGATGCGATGAAGGTCATGACCCTGAAACCGAATCCAGGGAACTCAAAAACCCAACGTCAGAAAAGAACTGCAACAATGGACGATGAGTGTTTCTACTGTGGCAGAAAAGGACATTTTGCTAAGGATTGCAGAAAGAAAAAGTGGGATCAAACTCACAACAAGGAAAGGCCTCACGGTGAGAGACCTAAGGACAACAAGGCCATGATCGCTGCTTGGGGGGACTCCGAGGAAGACAGTGACCTGGATAGTCAATGTGAGGTCAAGACCTTCAGAAGGACCACATGTCTTATGGCCAGAGGTGGATCCTCATCATCCTCATCCAAGGAGGTAAAGAATACCTCTAAGTCATCTACTTTTGAATCACGTACCGATCTAATTAATATTATTAGAGGCTTTCATGATAAATTATGAGTTGTCTAATGTGATTGCTAAGCAAGATGCTCAGCTTGTTGAGAAAGATGCCAGGATTAGGCAGCTTGAGGCTGAACTCAACAGAAGACAGGGTTGCGAGACTAGTCGCGGACCTGGTCAAGCTAAGAAGGGTCGTGAACTTGGTCAAGGACCTCGTCAAGCTAAGCAGGGTCGTGAACCTGCTGCAAGGGTAAAGACAGATGTTCAGGGAACAAAGAAGTCAAGACCCGGTCGGTTATGGTGAGGTAACCATACTGAAGAGAGCTCCACAAGCTGGTGAGCCTAGGAGTACTCCACATGTGAAGGTGGACCTTCAAGACAAGGCTAGGACATATGGTAAGGGATACCGTATATGGGCAAAGAATGCTCAGGCCGTGAACCAACAAGGATCGACTTCAACCATCGAAAGAAGAAGATTGCTGAGTTCAAGAAGGAGAACTTCAAAGGGAAGAAAGATCTGTTTCCATTGTGGAAAGGAGGGACATTTGAAGAACAAGTGTCGGAAAGCTTCCAAACTGAGGTTCAGGACCCTGGTTCCTAAGCGAGGGACGTCAACCCGGATTGACAAGGATGTCAAAGCTGATGCTAATGTTTCTAACCCTATTGTTTGTGTTGGTTCTGTTTCTAAGAAGAAACCCAAAGAGGCAAAGCTCGTTTGGGTTCGTAAGAACTGATTGTTTGTGTGCAGGTGAAGAGAGGGACTGGTACTGGAACAGGTCCCTGGTATATGGACAGCGGGTGTTCAAGCCACATGACAGGTCAAATGGACTATTTCTCTTCACTGCAGCAGCATCCAGGGGGCTCTATTACCTTTGGAAACAAGAGCAAGGGTGAGATCTTTGGTACCGGTATGGTAAGCTTATCGGAAAGGTTAGCATTGATAATGTGAACTTGGTTCATAATCTAAAGTTTGATTTACTTAGTGTTTATCAACTTTGTCAAGGAGGAAACAACAAGGTTGTTTTCACATCTAATGGGTGTTTTGTTAAGTCTCTTAGCACAGGTAAGATTCTTCTCAAAGGCACGGTTGATAATGGGGTATACAAGACCGATCCAAGTTGGGATCCGGATGAGTACCTCTGTTTGTCATCTAGGGCAGACAACTCAAACCTTTGGCATAGACGTCTTGGTCATGTGAATCGGAAGTTGATGCAGAAACTTCAGAGGTTGGATCTTGTTCGAGGCCTTCCAGAACTTGGTCAGGTACCTGACGAGGTATGTGTACCCTGTACAAGAGGAAAGCAGACAAGGACCTCATTCAAGCCAAAGAAGGTTGTGAGTACCAGCAGTCCCTTGGAATTGGTGCATATGGACTTATGCGGACCAATGAGGACTCAATCAATCGGAGGGAACAAGTATGTGTTCGTCTTGGTTGATGATTATTCAAGGTTTACATGGACGATTTTATATCTTCAAAGACTGAGGTATTTGATCGGTTCGGAACCTGGGCAAAGGAAGTAGAGACTTCACTTGTTAAGAAACTCAGAAGCATCAGATCGGATCATGGTACTGAGTTTGACAACGCACAATTCATCAGCTGGTGTGCTAGTCAGGGTGTTCATCACAACTTTTCAGCTCCAAGGACTCCACAGCAGAATGGGGTAGTTGAGAGGAAGAACAGGACCCTGGAAGATATGACCAGGACCTTGTTGCTTGAGAGTGGACTGCCAAAGAGATTTTGGGCAGAGGCCATGAGCACAGCGTGCTATGTGTTGAACAGGGCCTACTTGAGGCCACTTCTGAACAAGACCTCGTACGAGTTGTTGAAGGGCAGAAGACCTTCTATATCACACTTGAGGGTATTCGGGTGTCGGTGCTTCGTTCATGACAACGGGAAACATCAACTTGGGAAGTTTGATGCTAGAAGCGAAGAAGGAATATTTGTAGGGTACTCAATGCATAGTAGAGCCTACAAGGTGTACATCAAGAGGACTAGATCAGTCGAAGAGAGTGTACATGTGGTTTTTGACGAGAATGTCATGCCAAGGAACCCTGCTGAGGTTCATGACCCTGGCAACGATCAAGGTGGTCAGGAACCTGCAGAAGTCTTTGTGTTTACACGGCCAGATGCTGAAGACACAGAGGGTCCGGTACAAGAGGGTATCGATGAGGCACAAGAAGGTGTCGATGGGAATCCAACACAAGAGGGTGTTGATGAGGCACTTGAAGCTGCCGGTGAAGAACCAGTACCTGAGGGAACTGATGAGGCACAGGAGGTTGTCGAAAGGAATCCAGTACCAGGGGGTATTGATGAGGGACTTGTGCAAGATCAGTTGCATGAAGATCCGCAGGAGGTACTTGAACCAGATCAGGTATCTCAGGGAGATATCACAGAAGGTGATGGTCTCAGGTCTGCGACCACAGGAGGTGGTTGTCCAGATGAGGACTTGTCGGAGGACCTGTCCCAGAGGAGTTTCGAGAGCAGCATCTTTCATTACTCACTAGGCATTGAGTCAGGGATCTGCTGAAGATACTCATCATTGGAGAAGACGAAGTCGAGGGTTCGGAACCTGAGGGACTTGTCTTGGAGTCGCGATTGGTGGTCTGGGACCATCAGGTATATGTGACTTGTGTGTGATAGTTAGCAACACTATTGCATATGATCAGATTCAGGTACTTGAATAGGATCAGGTATCTGATGACAATATTCAGCACAAGAGGGTGCTGATGGAGATCAGAAGGAAGCTGATCAGGATCCAGATCTAGAGATTGCTGATGAAGATCCAGCCAAGGTACAGGTGTGGGATGAACAGCATGAGGATCATGGACAGGTACTTGAACAGGATCAGGTATCTGAGGGCAATAACAATGATCACATTCCTAATGGGGAAGCCATAAGAGACGTGGTTCCATTGAGGAGAAGTACTCGGGTTAGTCAATCTAATACCATACTTTGTGATTTCTATTGTTATGCGTAATTGCAGGGGGAACGAGTTCATACTGCGTTCATGTCCCTGGTGTGGTCTAAGAAGGTCGTGAACGATCTTGGGGACCCAGATTGGGTTCTGGAGGTGCATGAGGAAATGCATCATCTTGTGAGGAACAAGTGGCGGACATGTTCACTAAGGCCCTGAGCAGGGAGCTCTTCGAGAAGTTCAGAATGGCTCTTGGTATGATCTCTACCTAGTGAGGTACTCCTAACTTTTCTTTCAATGATTGGTTAGAGTAAGGTAGTTAGTTATGCTTATAAGCTTGAGGTATGTGATCATGTCTATGTGTGATAGATTGATTGCATGTATTACTTCTTGATTAAATGTGATATTGTCATGTTAGTGCTTGGAATGTCTTTCATTTCTAGCCTAAGTACCTTCCGGATCTTGATCCCAAACCTCATGAAGGAAGTGTACATAAGCCACCCTAGCCACACACACTGAGGGACCTGATACAAAATCCACTAAAAAGTGAGATGTGAGTGACTTCAGTTGTGATGTTCATACACTTTATAACCCTTTGGGTTCAGCCAAACCATCACAACGTCCCTTGTGTAGTCTTTGGAAAGGTATGGGTATGGCATTCACTTGTTCAGGTCAGTGAACAGATTCAGGTACTTGAGCAATATGCTGAGGTATGTGTACATGTCAGATCCCTATCCAGATGCAGAAGGAGAACATGTCTCCAGTAGTGGCACTGAAGTTCAGATCCCAGAAGGTGGACCTGAAGCAACAACGGGGGACGCAATGGAGATTGCGGACCAGCCGACTTTCAAGGTATCGATTGTCGAAGGCATCCAGTAAGCAAAGACACTTATGGCTGCAGCAGGTTCAGGAACCTGCAGATATACACCAGGTATGCGAACTAGGAAGGTTCAGAGAAGGAACCAAGTCCTGAGAGAAGCGCCGAGGTAGTGGATGCTTCAATGCCCTCATTCAAAAAGCTAAGGACATGAGTGTACGAGTCAGAGGTTCAGGAACCTCGTGATAAAGAAAAGGTTGTTGTGGAGCAGAGACTTCATAAGATCAAGGATGTGATCTTGGAGTTGGAGGAGAGGATGACACGGCTAAACTTGGAGTTTGATGTCGTGAAGAAAAGAAGTCGATATGGAAGTCAGGTTCAGGAACCTCGTGATTAAGATCAAGGATGTGATCAGGGTTGGGAACCTAGTGTCTGGATCAGGTTCGCGAACTGAGTCAGTGAATGCTAATACCCTTCGCCACCATAAACTTATCCATTCCTTGCTCCCCACCACATTTATCTTTTTTTTGTTATGCACTCTTGACATCTTGCATTTAATTTTGAAGTTTGCATAATTTCAATCTTATTGCATGTTTTGACTAATCCTATTGATGGCTTATTTGTGCTTAACTCTCTAATCCTTATTTGATGATGCCAAAAGGGGGAAGAGTTATGAGTATCTCACTCAGGGGGAATCATATCAGGGACCTGTCTCTGATACTCGAGTGAGAGCCCTGGTCTATGCTAAGGGGGAACTGTCCATTCTTGTGACTCACTAGATAGAATAGATTGAGTATGCGTATTTGATATGCTTTCATTTTATTATCTACCGTGGGTTTGTCATCATCAAAAAGGGGGAAATTGTTAGATCCTGAGGTTCACATCCCTCAAGAGGGTTTGGAGGTTCGGATACCTCTTGTGAACTCAAAGGATCTTCATACCCATGTTTTGATGATGACAGCCTTCATTTAATGTCTTGAAGGAAGTGTTTCAGGTGCCATACCTGAACTAAGGACAGAAGGTCTTGACAATCACGAGGGACTTGAAAGGATCAAGTACCTGGGATTGGCATTCAGGGACCTGAGGAGACAGCAGAGCAAGTGGGTGACAGCAGAGCAAGTGGGAGAAGTCTTGCAGCAGAAAGTACCAATCAGCCGACCTTGGAACTCGAGGCAATCTTGAAGGGCTCGAGGAGACCATGCTGCACCTAGAGGATAATAGGTGGCCCTGCCGAAAGCACTCAGCCGAAAGCACTAAATGAACAGTACCGTCCCATCGGTTACTGTTCATCAGCAGTCAAGTCCCTGCAAGTGGGTTTCCATTCAAAATGAGAGGGAAGAAACCATTTTCGGGGTTGACTCCTCCATTCACAACCGAGAGCAAACTCAGGGAATCTAGTAAGAGATTCAAGGGAGTTTAGGAGCTTCTTGTGTAAGGCTAAAGCGCATCAAGAAGGCTTGCTCGGAGTTGAGGGTCTCGAGGACCTGGAGTCACAAGGACCTCCTAGCCACGGTGGAGAGGAATCCAAGGAGGTGTGGTCCCTCCCATTCACAACTTAGAGCAAACTCAAGGAATCTAGTAAGAGATTCAAGAGAGTTTCAAGAGCTTCTTGTGTAAGACTAAAGCGCATCAAGAAGGCTTGCTCGGAGTTGAGGGACCAGAGGACCTGGAGTCCCGGTGGAGAGGAATCCAAGGGGAACAAGCTCCCTCCCATTCGAAACTCAAGCACAACTCAAGAATCTAGAGAGTGATTCAAGTGAGTTTGAAGATCTTCTTGTGTAAGGCTAAAGTGCGTCAAGGAGATAAGCTTGGAGTTGAAGGTCTGAAGGACCTGGTGGCAGGAGGACATCCCAGCAGCTGTGCGAGGGATCTCAGGAGCAACCAAGGGCGTTCTGTGTAAGGCTGAAGTGCATCAGAACCCAGATCCTTGGTGTGTGAGAGCTACAACAGATTCAGGGGGAATCGTGTGAAGGTAGCGTCTCTGGAAGTCACGAACAGGGTACTGACCCTGGGTAAGCTGACTTTTGTATTGTAATAGCTTGTGTTGTTGTTACATAGTACAAACTATTGTTTTGTATAGTCGATTGATTTAATAAAGAAATCATTCGACATCATTTCCGCTGCGTGTATACTTTGTGAAGTCCCTGCAGTCTGGGATCAGGTCCCTAACAGTTCCTGAGTCCCTAGATACACTAACCACGGTCCTTCATTTGTCTTAAAATTACGGTCATAATTTTATAAAAGTTGTGAAGCAAAAAAAGCTTGGTTTATTTGAACATGACGTCATATTTGATTATTTATCTAAAGTAAGTTAACCCGGCAGTCATTCACCTTAATTAAGAAAAAGGTCTGAAGTTTGACCGACAAAAATGAACCAAAAATGACGAAGACAAAACTACTAAAAATGACTTCAAAACTCATAATTTGTTACTAATTATGAAGATACCTTATTGCGCTGATGAAAAGCCGAAACATTGCAAGGATCAATTCATCACATTCGAGATCCAACATCACAACACATGACCTGACTTTCGCGACAGTGTCAAGAATAGTAATTCTCTTAGCATAAGATTGACCGGATCTATCAGGCAAACTCTCAAAAGTAGAAACAATCAGTTGAAATACGTCCTGTACCATAAATGCAAGGCCGTTAAGTTCGGTCATTAATACAACAAACGGTCCTGAAAAACAAAAATAGAAAAACTACCTTCATCTGGTCATCTTTATAAGGAACATCAGGCGCCGCTATTCTCGTTATCTCACTGAGACAAGAAGCAACTGCAACCTTAACATCAACATTTGCATGTCTTATAAGTTTGTCATCAACCAAAGCCTTCTTCGCAGGACCAACTGCACTCTGAATCACCATAGATGGCGATTGTTCAACTCGAGAGAGATAAACCTCCAGCCTCTATGACCATCAAAAAATCATCCACAAAATAAATCCAGCTAAATGTTGAATAACATTTCACTCACATCGAAGTGCACGATAAAACCTAACTATAACTATTTACTCTTGTTAACACGCCAAAGGATGAATAAATTGATTAACTAAGCGCAAAACTGAAGCAATGAAACATGATCACATCTAAATTAATTAAGAGTAAAACAAAGCCTCACATCAAGCACAGCCAAAAGCTCCTTCTCAGTAGTCGGCGGCATTTCCAGCAGCCTCTTTCCAACTCCAATCAGCAGCGTTGCAAGCTGCTCCTCCGTGGGCGCCATAACTCCCAAACTCAAACGCCGCAAAAAACCACAAAAGTCGCCACTCCAGTCCAGAATTCAACACTTTGAAGCCTCAATTCGACTCCAATTGCAAAAAACTGCCTAACAAAGATCTCAAAAACAACCGAAATGCACGAATTTAATCGAAATCGGGCACAAAAATTAGGGTTTTTTTTCCTGCAAGCAGAGAGCAAATGTGCACGAAATACAAATGCAGTTGAGTGTCAATTTATATAATAAGATTTAATAAAAATTCGATTTTCTGCTTCATTTTCGGTTTATTTTAAGCCGTTGGATCTGCTGATATATTACACGTGTCATAAAACTAATGGGTCGGATTCGAAGAGCACGGATTGACGTTTAGCTGAATGAAATCAGATGAATATTTGTACTAAATTTATTTTAATTTAAAATAGGTAATTGTGGAAATGCGGTTGGCGAGATACGATTGAATGAACAAAAATGATCTAAAATGGAATTAATCGATTTTACTTCCTCCGTCCCATAATGTTTGTCCACTTTCCATTTTGGGTGTCCTCTTAAGTTTGTCCACTTTCCTTCATTCTCCACCACACATTCTATTTTTTTACTCATTTATATATTAATCATATATTCTCAACCACACATTTCATACTCTCTTTCTACCTTAATTACCGTGTATTTTGTGCTTTTGGACAAATAAAATGGGACGGAGGGAGTAATATTTGTTAACATTCGGATTCAATTTACTTTGCACTATTTTAATATGTTACCTTTTATCGTTCAAAATTGACCTTATCCAATTATATAGTAAATTAAATATATAAATAATTTCGTAATTCGAACGCTATCTCTTTTTATTTTGCTTATTTTTTTATTTATGTTACTTCAATTATTAATTCGTTTAAAGAGACTGATATTGGTATCCGAATATTCAGATTTTGATGAAAATAGAGTTTACGAGTTACTTTTATATATAACTTCACTTTTTGATAAGTGTTGTGACTCGTGATAAAGATATAATGTGATATTGGGCATTTATGCAACGAAATGTTTCAAGTCCATGGCAAATATTATGCATAGCATTTCTTTAGTGACGTGAGAAAATGCGTCATTTTGATATTTATTACTGTTCATAAACGTTCAGTTGTTTTAAATTTCTTGTCAAATAATATAATCTTGATACATTGTTGTTCACATTACTAATATAATACACCTTTTTCAGGGAGGCTAATATGGGGCCTAGACTAGATGTATCAGGCCTTCTCGATGAGGGAGAAAAGTCAGTAGATATTTTTTTCTGGAGCTTTCTTTATTTTGAGACAGAGGTTATCTTTTGTCTCACAGAAGGTTTTAGCGGACGGATTTCTACTACGAAATGAGTACAACTAGATATTCGTTTGTCTATTGCTTTTTATTTATTTTATGTACTCATATGTAATTGGTTTCAATAAGTTATAAGAATGAACACAATTTTTTGCAGTTCATTCATTTAGTTTGATGTTTTCAAAATGTATTATTTTATTTCTATTAATTTTTGAAAAACTCTGAATATGCTTAAGAGTGTAGAAACGACAGCGTTTCACTGCAGATAGTTGCTATTATGGTTGCCATATTATCGGGTGAGTTTGGAGCATTCTTGCCGTATAATTATCTGGTCAAAAATCGTTGACGAAATCCTCGAATGTTGAATTAGGGCTCGAATTGGTGTTCTGAAGCATCGATTCAACGTCCGATACGTTCCTTTCCGGTACATATTGAATCAATTCTATTCTTTTTGATGCGGTGTAATCTAGGGTTTCATTTTTATTATTTGTTTTGGTATTTGATACTTATTTTAGTATATTAACTTGTTTTGCAGATTATAATTTGATCATCAGGTTTCCTTTGATGATTTGTATAAAGGTATTTGAATTTGAGGGATTTGAATCATTTGATTTGCCAAATGGCGAAAGTGTTGAATGATGATACAATTATGATTCGTGAGGTGTGGTGTGATAATCTTGAAAGCGAGTTTGCGTTGATTCGTGATATTTTTGATGATTATCCATATGTTGCGATGGATACCGAGTTTCCTGGGGTTGTTTTAAGGCCTGTCGGGAATTATAAGCATATTAATGATTTTAATTACCAGACGTTGAAGGAGAATGTTGATATGCTTAAGTTGATTCAGATTGGGCTGACTTTTTCAGATGAGAATGGGAATTTGCCGATGTGTGGAACGGATAAGTATTGTGTTTGGCAGTTTAATTTTAGGGAATTTGATCCGAGGAAAGATGTGTATGCTAATGATTCAATTGAGTTGTTGGAACAATGCGGGATTGATTTTAAGAAGAATAATGAAAAGGGGATTGATTTGAATCAGTTTGGGGAACTTTTGATGTCTTCAGGGGTTGTGTTGAATGATGAGGTGTATTGGGTGACTTTTCACAGTGGGTATGATTTTGGGTACTTGCTTAAGCTTTTGACGAACAGAAAGTTACCTGATAGTCAAGCTGAGTTCTTTGAGTTGATCAACATTTATTTCCCGGTGGTGTATGACATAAAGCATTTGATGAGGTTCTGCAACAGTCTTCATGGTGGATTGAACAAGCTTGCAGAATTGTTGGAAGTGGAGAGGATTGGAGTTTGCCATCAAGCTGGTTCGGACAGCCTGCTCACATCTTGCACATTTAGGAAACTTAAGGAGAACTTCTTCAGCGGCTCGTTGGAGAAATATGCAGGTGTGCTTTACGGTCTTGGAGTTGAAAATAGATTTTGATCGGCAGATGGAAATCATTCATGAGTATCTTATTAGCTACAAGGGTTGTTATCAACCCACTTGTAATCTGTCTATGGTTGCTTAATGTGTCATGTTGCTATATTGATATACTCATGTCCTTGTTTGGTTTCTTTGCCATCTAGATTCGGTTACAGAAACGGTGAATGGTTTGTAGCTTGACGTCTTTGTAAGTGTTCATGAAGTTAGTGTTTTATAATAGAGTTGGCACTTTCTTCTTAAATGTTAATATCTTCCCTGTTTCCTAGTTAACTTATTTCATGTCATTTCTGCATTATTAGAAGCATTCATTGAGGTTGGCATTCGCCTATTAATATCTCATTTTTCTTGAAATAGTGATTGCACATGACTGGCTATAATGGTTTTGGAGCTGCTGCATGCCAAGGAGAACTGCAAGTTTCCCTGAAATGTAAGTTTGTGCATCATAGAGACATAGGCATGCAAGCTTTGTTGGTTTTTGCCATGTTATTAAGTCCAGCTACAGATGTCTGTCCAATTTTCCTTGTTGAATTGTTATTTCATATCTTGTTTCATGATATCTTCTAATATTTATTGCACGGATTAATGTTAAAAGTTGCATGATTGTCTGTCCAATCCTATATTATGTATAGGTCTTTTGTAAATTCAGGAAGAAATGGAAGTCACATTTAGACATCCATTTATCGAAAAAGTTCTGATGAAAACGAAGTCCAAGTCTGTTGAGCACTCTTGGTAGATTTCACTGGAGGCTTTTGTTGCATTCATTGGTTCTTTCAGTGGAAGTTGCTTTAAACCAGGATCAGTACATGATCAGGCATCATCTGGTAAATAAAATGCTCAATCGAAACATTTTCACGTGTTGGTTTTCATTTTTTTTCTCCTTTTTTGGTGTTAGTTTACCTTAATGCTGAACTATACGTGTATGCATCATATTTTGATCCAAGCTTTGTTTGACATGGTTATGTGTGTCCTTCACATTCGGTTCTTTCCTTCTCATTAAGTTCAGCTGCTATTGCTCCCCTTGTTAGTAGCCTAAAGATGATATACTTACACTGCAGCGTAAGTTCTTGCTTTTTTACTTTATTCTCAGGTTGTGAATAAATGTATGAAAAGCAAAACAAAACAAATTGAGAGATAAGAGAACAAATTGATCAAACGATGCCGTTCGAACAGATTAAGAGAACATTACTGTGATTATCAACAATGTATGACACGGCCGGACTGGGCCCCAGGCCTTCAAATCAACAACGCTCGATTCTTTCAGGAATCGAAACCGGCGAAAGACTCGCAACAAAATTGAAATTCGGAGCTGTCAGATCGACATGGACTGGACCACCTTCCGCCTCAAAATTCATAGCGTAACTCATCGGATCGTATCTGAATGCAACAACTCGCTGATTCCTCCTTCTCCTTACAAGTTTCCGACACTTGTGCCTTATCAACGGCGCTCTAGAACTCATCCATCCCGAACACGCCACCATCATCGAATCCACACACGTCACCGTTCGTTGTTTTTCCTTCACTTCCATCTCCATCACGATTCGCCAACTGGTCAACGATCAGTTATTCTTAATTGACCGACTCACTCAGTCACTCTAAAACCGCCACCATTGTGGGCCCAGCCCAAACCTAATCCAACCCTATGTACATACGACGTCGTTTAAAACTTACACAGATCATGAACACAAAAAACACTCCAATTCATCCTCCGCCGACGCCACCCCCAAATTGTGCCCTGCTTCCTAGTCATGGCGCAAATCATGCCGTTGGACGTCCCAATAAACAAGACAGCACTACTGCCGATTGTACCTGCACCGGTGTTAAATCACGGCTCGGTGAAGCTCCGTCTGGCCTCCTCGTTTGCTGCGGTGACTTTGGAGAAACGCAAGCTTCATATGACTACAACTACTCCAAAGGAATCCGTCTATACTCCTATCGAGGTATCGAATGGTGGCGGTAATGGTAATAGTGGAAAAGGCATCGGCAATGGTAACAGTGGCGGAGGTGGTGGTAATGGAGACAACGACGATTACTTTGGTAACCCTGATGAGGGAGAGAAGGGTGGGCTTTTTAGGACACGCATGATTCTTGAAGAGCTGTTTGATCGCAAGTTTGTAGATGCTGTATTGAATGAGTGGCAGAGGACAGTGATGGATTTGCCATCTGGACTTAGACAAGCAGTTGAGATGGGCCTGGTTAGCTCAGCACAAATGGTGAGATTTCTAGCAATTAGTGCTAGGCCAACTACTGAACGTTTTATTTCCAGAATACTGCCGGAGGGACTATCCAGAGCATTCATTGGCAGGATGATTGCTGATCCTGCTTTTCTATATAAGCTTCTACTTGAGCAAGCTGCTACAATTGGTTGCTCTGTTTGGTGTGAAGTGGAGAATCGCAAACATAGATTGAAGCATGAATGGCATCTGGCACTACTCAATGTGCTCACCATATCAGCACGCAACACATTTGTTTTTTGGTCACTCGCTCCTTGCCGTTCATATGGAAATACATTTCAGTATGATCTTCAGAATACGTTGCAGAAGCTCCCTAACAACATTTTTGAGAAGAGCTACCCGCTTAGGGAATTTGACATGCAGAAGAGAATTTATTCTCTTGTTTACAATGCTGCCATGTTATTTACTGTTGGAGGAATACAAGCTGCATCATCAAATTTCTTGGACGGTAAAAAAGATGGAAGGTTATCTGTCACGATCAATAGTGTGGGTATCAATGCTCTTCGTTACGGTGCCTTCCTTGGAATACATGCAAACCTCCGGTATCAAATGTTGTGTGGAATAGATAGACTGTTGATAAACCGTTTTGATGTTATTGGTGTGGCACTATTTTTCAGCACAGCGTTGAGGATAATGAATGTGCAGTTAGGAGAAATATCAAAGCTCGCATGGCATGATGGTGAAGTTGAGCCCTTAGTAGACTTTGACGATTTATTGAGTGCAAACATTAGAAGAACAGAGGCTGACTCCACATCATCTTCAAACCCGTTTATATCTAGGACTACATTGTTGAAACGACTTGGGCTCCTAGGCATAGGAAAACAAGAGTATGGAGAAGCTCCAATTCCTACACCAAAAAGAAAAAGAGTTGCGAGGAAGGTGATCCTATAAGATCGTAGCAGTGGTTTAATTTGGGTTTGCCCGCGCGCATTCCGAATTGAAGTTCAATAAAGATTAAACGTTCAGATAAACAAAGTACTTTAGTTGGGAAGGGATTTTTAAGCACTTTTTTCATCCGTATTTGATTGAACAGATGTTCATGATTATAAATAATTGTGTCATTGGAAATTTCAAAAAATAAAAAAACAAAAAAAAACAAAAAACACTCTTAAACGACGTAGTTTATTAAATTGCTTTGATTGGATCTGGGTGTATTAATTAAATACAATATATTAATCTTATATAAATAATAATAATTAATCAAATTGAGTGATTCCATTACCTAACCTGTAACTCTTCAAAAATGGCGAACGAAGACTTTCTGCAACTCGAAGCAAACCTTTCACCAAAGATCGAATCTTTATCATCAATTCAATGAAACCCCATCTCTAGATTTCTCCAAATCACTCAAAATGAACTGCAGCAGTTCGTTTTTCACTCTCCTCATAATCCTCTCAGTCGCTTTAATCACTTACAATGTCCTCATCGCCGCAAACGCTCCTCTACGCGCTGGCTTTCCCAATTCTGATGCTGACCCATTTTCCAGAAGCTCGGTAATTGATTCATTGATCCAAATGCCGGTGGATTCGGTGCCCGGTAAAGAAACGGCTGTTTCACACGGCGGTGACGGCGTCAGATTCGGTTTATAATACTTGGCAGTGTAGGATTATGTATTATTGGTTTAAGAAGTTTCAGAATGAGATTGGGTCAGAGATGGGTGGGTTTACTAGGATTTTGCATTCTGGTAAGGCTGATGGTTTTATGGATGAGATCCCTACTTTTGTTGCTCAGCCTTTGCCTGCTGGAATGGATCAGGTAATACTTCAACTTATTCCATTTTCTTCAGTTTTCTGTTCTGTTTTCTTCGATTTCTAATGCTCGTATTTTCATCAATTTTGGAGCTTGACTTTGTTTAAATTATTAAGACTATGGGAATTAAATTATGGATTTTTATCTTGCTGAATGTAATGTAATGTAGATGAAGCAATATATGATGTTGGGCTAGTAGTTTTTATTGTTTGTGTGTTTGCATATCCATCCGCATTGAAATGGTGTTCATTTGTGATCTGTGTTTAAATTGCTCAGAATTGAGTAGTAAAATTGATGAAAGTAAGTGGATTTGTTATTTGGATACAGGGGGTATATAGTTCTTAACAGGCCATGGGCGTTCGTGCAGTGGCTAGAGCAAGCTAATATTCAGGAAGAGTATGTACGATGAGTTATGAGTGAATGTTTTCAGAAAAATTCAAGTATAGTTTTTATAGTTCTTTGGGGTTTTGTGGTTGTGTGCAGTTACATATTGATGTCGGAGCCGGATCACATCATTGTCAAACCCATACCGAATCTGTCAAGGGATGGACTTGGTGCTGCATTTCCATTTTTCTATATTGAGCCAAGGAAGTATGAGTCTGTATTGAGGAAATATTATCCAGAGGAGAAGGGGCCGATCACTAATATTGATCCAATCGGAAACTCTCCTGTGATTCTCCGAAAGGTAATGACTAAATACACACATGTCATACATTTCCCCTGATACAAATTGCTGCATTACCGGCAATTGTTCACATGATACCTGAAAGGGGGTTTTGTAATGCATCAGGAATCGCTCAAGAAAATCGCTCCAACGTGGATGAATGTTTCCTTGACAATGAAGAAAGATCCTGAGGCGGATAAAGCATTTGGTTGGGTGCTAGAAATGTTAGAAACTCGCCCGAGCTATATATAAACTGTAATGTACCAGTAAATAAACCGATCTTTTACTTTTGATTGATGTTTGCATTTTATATAGGTATGGGTATGCTGTTGCATCTGCTCTTCATGGCGTTGGCAATGTCCTACGTAAGGATTTCATGCTTCAGGTACTTGGAAGCAAAACTGAATTTGAAGCAGTTCTTGAGCTGTTTAAGTGACTGGATTGTATGATTATATTTCTAACCCAACTGACTGTTGGGATGACGCAGCCTCCTTGGGATACAGAAATAGGCGAGAAATTCATAATACACTACACTTATGGATGTGACTACGATCTGCAGGTAATTATTCGCTAGAAAACTTTGATTGAAGTTTACATCACGGCCTTTGCTGATAATCTTATTTCTGACGTGTTTCAGGGAAAGTTGACATATGGCAAGATTGGGGAATGGAGATTTGACAAAAGATCTTACGAAGGAATTTACCCACCAAAGAATCTCCCATTACCTCCTCCTGGGGTCCCAGAGAGTGTTGTAAGATTCAAATCCTTTCTTCATTTCTTGTTCACTTCATATGGATGACCAGACTCTCATGGAGTATGGAAACTATATTGTAAATGCTTATGTCATGCTGTTTTTACAGGTGACTGATGGAGCGTATTTATACGATCCATCATTGTCTTATTTCCTTTATTCTTATATGTTTTATTTGTGAAATATTACCTCTTTGTAGTGTTTTGCGTTTCAGGCATATTTGAAGTGGAAAAGAGATTTCACACGCTTATGGATCGATTCTAGACGAATTCGGATCAAGAAGATGAAGGAATGAGCTGGATGACATCATGCTGACGTCAGACATGGACGCTGAAGAGATTATTTCCGCGGACGCTGAAGGAATTAATTAAATCCTTAAGGGTCCGCGGGAAATATTCATTAAGGGTCCGCGGATCCGTCTGGCCCAGCCCAATTCGACATCTTCAGATACATTATAAATAGGGTGTTAACCCTAATTCATAGGGAGAGCCTGGACGGCCACAAGCAAAGTTTCCTCTTCAAACTCAATTTTAGATTAATGTTTTGTAGTAGTAGCTAATTCCCAGTTTAGGGAATTTAGTTGCAACTTTGTATGAGTCCATTGAATAGCATGTTTTAATTTAGTGAATTCTGTTCTTGTTATGTATTGCATGCTTTGTTATTTGCTTGACCTAGCCTAGCGGTGAAATTAGGTTTATATCAATTGCATGATACTTAATTGAATTAGTCATAGTAGCAAAGCCTAGCGGTGGAGCTATTGTGGTAGTTTGATTAGGTAATTGTTACATCTTCTTGAGACTCTAGCGGGTAATAGAAGATAGAACTAGAATTAGGTAACAACCCTAGCGGGACTATCTAATTAGAACAATTATAATTTACTAGATTAATGCATGTCTGGTCTATGATTACAGGTTGTAACGAGATTCCCTGAACTGTGTTTTTCTGTTATTAGTAGTTTTAGTTTTCAAACCTTTCAAAACCCCCCTGATAGGAGTAGGATTAGCTGTAGCATAACTCTTAGACTAGATTACTTTCCTTTGGGTTCGACCCTGCTTACTACTATACTAGTATTGAGTAGGAATATAAATTTAGATTTGCAGTGCACAACGACGCGCTGTCAAATTTTGGCGTCGTTGTAGGATTAGTTGAGTAGGCTTATTGCACTCCATCAGTGACGCTGGTGAAAATGGTAAATGAAGCCACTGCAAATTTACCCAACTGGGGTTCTTGAACAAGTCTTCACTTTTCGACTGCTTTGCTCTCAGTGATTATCTATGCGACTCTAGGCATGGTTGTCAAACTTACTCTGGTCGTCTCAGCTGAATAGCACACAACCTTCTGATCTGTATTTTTTGTGAATCTTTATGAAATGATACACACCCGTTTAAATCTGTCAACCAAACAAACTTGAAATGATATTTGGCATTTTTTGAGTCAGATGAGGTCTTAGGAATGTGCTGTTCAAATTTAGCAAACAAGTGGTATTGCAAAGAAATCAATAATACTGAGCGACATTTGGTTGACTCAGTTTACCCAAGTACCCAATTTTAGTAATCTATTTCAGCTTACATGTGCATTATTTAAGAAACAGACTGCGTAAGATTTAACTGAGAGGCTGTTGTAACATAATGATAATCTCAGCAAATAAAAGCAGCTGTTTGTTGTCAATGAAATAATTATTGATGAGTCAAAAAAGATTGATAAGGCTGTTACAAGATGGGGTAAAGGATCTTCGAGCTTCATTTGGAAGCCTGTGATCTGACATCCATTTACGTTGAGAGGAGTTAAGTTGGACGAACTACTGAGTGAGCTCCTAATTGCGATGATGTATAATTGAAGATGAAAGCTGGGGAAATTTACAGTCATTTTCCGATGACTTTGTAGTAAGCATACAGTCCAGATCCAACAAAGCCAAGACCTTGTCCGATGACATTTAACTGCCCACATATTTGAGAAATATGAGATACATGGCCAATAAAGATAAAGGTCAAAAGCTGCACCGTAAAATTTACTTACAAGATCGAATGGTAGCCCGCCAAAAAGTATCCAGCCAAAGCCAATAGTAAATATATCCTAAAGGGGTAAATGAGATTGATAAAATGAAACACACCATCAAGCCAAAGCCATTTGAATGCATATTTATTTACAAAATAAATGACTACACATGGCTGGCGACATTGCAACGATACAAGTATTGAGGCTGATATAGTTTAATGATAAAAACTACCTTTAGATTTCCGCATATTGTCTGAGTGAGGGCTGAATTCAATCTCGTGTTTAGAAACACACTGTAATTTAAGCAAAATGCTAGCATACTCGACAGGAGCAGGACCGTCTGCATCAGAGAAATCACCAATTAACGATTCACAATCAACAGTACAGATGTGCACGAGATTTCAACCGTTTTACCGGATGATTCAAGAATGTGAACAGCTAAACACTGTATTACAGAATCAAATATATTATGTATAAGCAAGTTTTATATACTTAAATCACAATAGTAGGCCTTTAAATGCTTATAAGGATGTACCAAGAAACCAGGCGAAAGGAGATCGGGGAAGCTCAAAGCAGCTTTCAGGTCTCCCTGAACGTATGACAAAAGTAACAGAAATGGACCACAAAGTATTCCTGAAAGAAAGCACATCCTATGAGTAAAGAATTTGTTGGAGCGCTAATAAACATTAGTTCTTACTAGCTCACCATTGCACCACATAAGACCAAAGCTATTTAGTCCACTGGATTTCCCTGAAAGATGACAATCACTAAAAATATAAAAAGATTTTAACAGACAACTACTAAAATCCAAAAAATCTAACGAACTCAAATTCTCACCTACACGAGATATTGTTGCTAGATAAACTGCCGTAGAGAGATTGGCCATGAGAACAACACTATAGCCGTAGGCATCAAAGGATAAGTCACGGGCTCCGGCAATAAATGCCCCGATAACTATAACTGCCACACTGATCACACCCTTAAATACTTTTATATTAGGAAGAACAAAATCATAACATGTACTCATAGTGTCCATATTTTATACAAAAAAGTAAACTTAATTGTTTCATATTTTATACAGCGGAAGTGAACCCAAAGATATTAAAACACAAGTATATTAATAAAATGCAAGCTCACCTTCCAACAATATGGTATGTATATTTCTGCCTAGTCAGAACATACTCGACGACCATAGTGAATACCACAGTTGTCCTCCTAAGAGTGGTGTACATGGGAACACTAACTCCGCGGATAGAAGCCATTGTAGCAACCTTTCATGCAGATAAATACCATATTAAACTTAAATAACAAAACAACCCTAAACTTTTATAGCACCAAAGCATGGTTGAAAGCGATGCTGGGGACACATACCAAGTACACCAAATAAGCGACTGCAAGGGGAGATGTCTGAATCAAAGTTTTATATGACACGAAGAGTCTGGAATCATCAAGCTGTTGGCCAGCCTCTGCGAACGAAATAACATTCTTGCGGCGTAGTGCATAGAGAAATGAGCACGAACATATCACCTGCAGCAGCAATAATTACGTTACTCAATTCACGATCTTTGCTTGACCTTTCTAACGGCCACAAATAATATACTTAAAAGTATAACCTTCCTGATATAACTCAAAAAATAATCAGCAAAAAATTGAGCCGGGTACTACCTGAATGAGTGTGATGAAGTTCACGCTCGGAAACTTATACGAAGAAAGAGCTGCCTTGTTAAACAACACCAGCATCACTGCCAAAGATTAAACCAGTCCAAAGTTATGCCACATCACAACAATTCAATACATAAAAACACAGACTAAAACATGTACACATGTGCATACAGCTCCGAATCAATTAACGAGTGAGCGGCTTAAGATGTCATCCAACTCTTGTAACTATTTACAACTGATAAGAAAATAAATTGGCAAAAACTCTTCACATCATCAAATTGTGTAATGAAAAACAAATTTAAGCAAAAAATTAGATATAAAAAATTCCGATCTTTAATCAAATACATCAATCGATCGGAAACCCCACAATCCAGATTTCGAATTTTGTGATAAAAGTCAAACCTGCACAAGCCATATAGGAAATGGCGGCATAAGCAGCCCGCTTTGTCATGGCAGATCCCCTAAAGAGTTTATCTTTGTCATTGTCATCCTTCAGTGGATCCGACACAGGAAGAACCGCAGCAGATGACATCAGAATCGTCAAAGTCAGCCTCTTTCGAAGATTGATGGAATTTCAAATCAGCGAATTCACCATCGATCGGAGTGCGCGTCGAAGAGTAGACTCGGTCGTTGACCGAGTTCCGAGACTTGGGTGAGATGAAAACGTGCTGGAAATTATCAGTACGACGCCGTTCAAGATGTTCTTACTGGTCCTTACGTGCTGCGACGCCGTTTTAGAATATTTACTGCAGGCATAACATTTAGCCCTAGGGCTCAAAATCCCAAAGGTCGGCCCTAAGACCGTTCGATTCAAAACCCGACCCGACCTTAAGGTCGACTCTAAAAAGACCGGTTTTTAGGGTTAATAATCAAACACGGGCCGCAGTGTCAAAGCCCAACCCTGCCCATAAGCCTAACTTGTTTTTGTATATTTTAATAAAATCCTTACAATAAGCTTAATTTGAGTAAGATCAGGTGAAAAGTAACTTTTAGTTAAAAATATAAACAAATCTTGACCATTAAATTTTGTAGATCTGCGGCTATTAATTTAAGGTCAATTTGTAAATATTGAAAGATTTAAATATTAAAATTAATATTTACAATCCTTAGAGGGGTAAATTAGTCACGAAATTGCCAAAATTCAAGTTGTTTTGATATCCCTAAAATCATGGTTTTAGATATATTTCAATTCCGATTCGATTTGAACATTGATTTCACAATTTGGCAAACCAAAAATTCAGCTTTGAAACGATTCGTGAATTGACCACCCTAAACCATCTTCGTCACACTCTCAGTCGGGATTTTGAAACCCTACGTTGCCTTTGGAAATCTCAAGTCGGTAACGTTAGATTCGTGTATCGATTAGCTACATGTCACGTAAATTTATGAAGTCTTCTATGTTTGTAGGTCACGACACCGCCGCTAAAATGATTCCAAGAAGATTTGGGTAAAAATATAAGAAGTCTCTTACTATTTCAGTGTATTAACACTCGTTTATACATGATTCAGTATTTGACCCCATATGATTCGTGAATCATATTGTAGCAAATCATGAATCATGCGTAGAATCATGTTTCAGATTCTGTTACGTATATATTTTGCAAATAAATATTGTTACTAATTGTTTTATATGTGTTGCATCAGATCATAGGAGCAAGAATAGAAGAGGGAGACAAGCGGTTATTGAAAAACGAGTTGATCATCGTTCCAATCACTTATTAGAGATATAAGAAATACATATTTTAATGAAATAATAAATTGTAAGAATCTATGATTCATCATTTGTTCTAAATAATGTTACCTATAATATGGAACCCATGATTCATTATTTGCTATGTTATGATTCACAAATCAAATGTGTACAATGTATGAATCATACAAATAAATATATTATTAATACGAAAACAGACTCTTGAGAATACGAAAACCTGAAATAAATCTATTAGAACATCAGTGTAAACAAAAATAGATAACGAACTAAACTTTCCAGTTATAAGCATCTATGATTCATGATTTGCTATAATATGATTCATGAATCAAATATAGACAAATATGAACTTACACTAAAACTCCAAATAAGATCAATTTTTAGACTATGGCAATTCGAAATAAGATCAGTTTAATAAAAATCATGAAATTTAAACACATCGTTTATAAACAAATCTAAACATTCCATTTACGAAACATATATCTCTTAAACCTGATTTGTTGATAATCAGACTTTCCTAATCATATATATTAAAAGGGAAGTATGATTGTACACGTGTCGTCGTGTGAGTAATTTGGCATATGTGTCATTTTTTAGAATTTAGAATTCTTTTTCCTTTTTTTCTGATTGGCTGGCTTTTTGGAATATGCTCGGAATATTTCTTTTCATTTTAATGCACTTAATTATGGTAACAAAAATATTTTGCTAAAATATCTTCAATTTTGAAATTTTATTACAATATTTTGCTAAAATCTCTTCAATTTCGAAGTTTTTCTAATCAATATTTCTTTTACACATATCAAATTTAAATTACTTAAAATTACTCAAAATATAACTTCACCCCGTACGGGTAAATACCTAGTTAGTTAATTAATTAGTTAATTAATTGATTTGAATGTTGGTTACCTTAAAATAAGGCATTGAAATTAATTAATATATTTGTAAATATATTCTAATGTATGTTACCATTATTGTCATTTTGTGATATAATATATTAATTAATAAGATTATACTGTAATCGTTAGATGTAATTAAATGGATGGTCTAGATTTGTTTGCATTTTATAACCAAAGTAGCACTTTTCATTTGATCCATTCTCGCTTAATTTTTTTTAAATGTGTAGTTTTATATTTTATAAAAATAACATAAGTATTATAAATGATATGAAATGAGTTCAAAAAGGACATTCAAAGTTTCGTGAGACAAAGGGACATCATCTCGACCGTTGATTTGTATTAATCCAACATTGATATTAATAATCGTCACTCTCAACCGCCCTGTATTTTTTGCAAATCCAACCGCCAACTTAATTAAAAACTAATTTTAATCTCAACCGCTAGATCAATCAAAATCAACGGTTAAAATGATGTCTCTTCGTCTCACAAAAATGTTATGTTTCCCTATAACTTGACCCTTAATGATATAAATCATAAATTTAAGAAGAAACTTATGTAATTAAAAAGAAATTAATGAGACTTTAGGGCGCCTTAAAGCTAGCCCGACCCCGCCTTTAAAAATATAGAGCTTAAGACTTCACAGGGCTTCATAAAAAACGTAAAGCCTATCCCTACCCTAATAATAGTAAAGGATCGAAAAAATTACGATCGGTCCGACCTTAAGCCTCATACATTGGGCTCGGGCCAGCCCTACCCGGTCCATTATTGAATCCTAATTTACTGGGCCTTGTCACTTGTGGTCCAATTTCTGTGCTGACTTTATCAAGTTGATGGATTATGGCATCAGCATGTAATTGAGTAAACAGCATTATAACAATAACAAGGAAGTCTGCAGCCATAGATTTGGTTTTACAATAAGTCTGCCTGTGTTCGAAATGAATTAGAATCGTAGTGCTGGAACACGGGACAGCTTGATCGACCTCTAGATAATACTAAGATGGACGAGAGATATTTTAGTTTAGTCATACAATCCATCTTGCTCCCATACATCGACCAGAAAGTCCACCATCTCCTGCCAATGATAAATGCGAGGAGACATTGAGTATAACTTGAGTGTATATTGGCGATGTGAAGTGGGATAAGTGTTTACAGAGAGAAAACTTACAGATAGAGGAATGGGTTGAGGGAAGGGTTTGTCTGAGCCTAGTAAGCTATCATAAGTTGCATCCCAGCTGTTGAAAAGGGGAGATTAGTTGCTTGTTCCATCAATCAATTGAAACAATATACTGAGTAACAGTTTGAATCAAGGGATATGCTTAGTATAATGATAGACGCAAGAGCAACCTAAGTCTAGGTTCTATGGCTTGTGTTGATAGATTCTGAGACGGCTTTCTTGAAGTAACCCATTGCTGCCTGGTCTGGACCCAGAGAGTTAGACCTGCACCGATGAGCGTTCAAAAGAAGTAACTCTTAAGAGAAACTCAAATGATTAAATGAAGGAAGAACAAAGTTCTACAATCCATCAAGAGATGGCTATTGTTGTGTAACCTTAGCCTATAGGGCCTTGACACACTTACACTCAAAAGCAAAACTCAAGCATCAGTGACACAACACTATATATAAACACAGGCCACTTGAATAAAGAGTCATAATATATCATATATGCAAATATTGAAAAGGTTTTAATGTCTTATGTCATATCCAAACGGGCCAACAAGAGGTCTTGTATAGTGATCATTAGACGTTACTTTCAAACAAAAAAAGGAAAGGAACATGCTAACTTGCCATGATTTGTGAATTCAATCGTGATTTCTGGACTATTGCTGCTGCTACCGCCAGGCTGACCGGCATTCTGACTAGAAATGCTTGTGGATGAGGCCTTGGTATGTTTCGGGGCTGCTTTTGAATCCATTTCAGATATGCTGGTGCTCCAAAATTCTTTCAAATGAGTGTTTTCAGCCATCGGATCATTGCTAATTTGATGTTTGGAAGCATCCTCTAATATTATAACAAGTTTTGATTTTTTATGACACCAAGGAAGATCTCTGAACTGCAAGTACAAAGTCAAACAATAACATATTAGCAAGAATCTATCTAAACATCAATCCATTTTCTAATTAAACGTTCATCATAAGGTTGAAATAAGAATAGCTAACACTGAGAATCTCACATAAACTTAAACGGCTTTGTGGCATTCAAAAAGAAACAAAGTTAGTGTTACCATTCATAAAATCAGTTAAGATGGAAATCTAGAAGTTTGAAAAATCTCATGACATGTTTCAGACTAGATCTACAGGTAATCTGATCAGAATTCTGTCAATATTTTGTGATAACAACATCAGTCTCAAGCTTTCGGTTCCGTTCAAGTTATCAGCCCAAGCCCTACAGCATGCTAATAGCTAGCATGCAAGGAAACCACAAAATGAAAAAATTGCATGCTTACACAGAAAAAACTGAAGAAATTAGCCTTAAAATTGTCCATAACAAAGCTGAATGAAGAATGGAGATAGGAAGGACCCTGAAAACTAAATGAATGAGCAGAAAGACTCCCCCTAAAACATCTCTCATGACATGTCATATAAATGCCAAATGTAGCTTCTTCATCATAGAAGCGGACTTCACGAGGATAAACCCTCGACCAAAAACTCAAATGGGAAACACCCATCACGCAAAAGATCTCCTCATTAAACATTCAGTTTCACTTAATACTAAGAATGGTGAAGAAAAAAGACACGAGATTCTTCATCACCCAACACAAGCAAGACACAAACTCATAAAACATGTCCTCGAAAAGCAGAAACTTCTTCGTTGTTAACACTCAGCAAAGGAACCTTACAGATTACACTTTCAGGCATTTCACATCACATTCAAGTAAAGAAAAAGGAGTAGACAAGATGCAACTTTGAGCCCTAAGCATAGCAAGCAAAGCAAAACCTAAGCCTAAAACCATGACTCATTCATTCATCCACTCACTAATCATCACAGATACTGATCAGTACCACTACACCAATCACACTAAATTCGATACCTTTCTAATCCATCAGAAAAGCAACCCCAATTAACACATTCTAATTAATACAAGAACAACAAAAGCTAAGATTCAAAAACCCTAAAAGCCATTGAGCTAAATACCAAAACACAGCAAGATCCAAACTTTAATTAAACTACCTATACCCAATTCTAAATTAAACAAGTACATAAATAATTGTCAATCAAAATCGAACCTTGAACTCAACAGGGGCTTCAGTGAGTGCTCAGCGTCAGGGATTCAATATTCAGAAGAAAAAATCGACTCTGAAGAAACCAATAAACTTTAGTATTTAGATTCTGGAATCAGGTAAGAAAGTGAGTATGGGCAGATCAATGGACTGATCAATAAATCCCCAAATCCGAGGCGCAGAGGTTTTTCATCGAAAGCTGTCGGACGTTCTGTCGCGAAACCGCCTCGTCGGCGATTCGGCTCTCCTTCCTAAATGGGCTGGGCCTTGGCCCGAGCTTAAGGCCCATAATTCTACCTCTTTAGAAGGTTATTTATGGAAAATGGAAAACTAATTTAGGAAAAAGTATATTATAGAATTATTATACAATCAATTAATTTTACTAAAAACCAATTTGTGTGTATATCCAAATCTCAGCTGGATCAAAAATTAACCATTTGATATTACTGATAGTTATCTAGTAAGCAGCTAAATTGCGATTTAAAATGATGTCATTTCGATGTTATTTATTAAAACACTAAGTTATTTTGTCTAAATCCTTAAAACTACATTGTTTCAGCTCACAACAAATAGCTTTGTTCGTACTTGATCTTAATCCTTGAAACTACATTGTAATATACATCTCTATTAAAACTATGATTAGTTGTATAGTTTATTATTAAACCTTGAATATTGAGCAACAATTTAGAGGCAAAAGTTTGTTTATTTAATCAAACATAAAAGTGTATCTATGTTTCCAAAACTAGCTAGCTAAATCTTGATTATCACATATTTAATGTGATTACACCATCAACTGAATATTTGATATTCTTAAATGAAACAATAATGTCATAAATAGACTTTCCTTAAATGTACTTACGTTAGCAATATTAAACATGTAAAAATCGAAAAGTCAATTGAAACTGAACATAGCTCACGTCCATTCCATCCAAATGGTGAGATTGAAGATGTTCTATTCACCCCATGCACACTCTGATTCGTATATAACATCCATTGTTGAAAGCTTTGAAACTCATTTCGTGTCATTACTCCATGCAGGATTCTCACAGCTATGGAACTGGATTCCCATTTTTGGTAGTGTTGGCTTTGGCTTGTTGTGTTATGCATGCAGATGCTGGAGATGAGTTCTTGTTTGATGTACGCAGGTTTGGTGCAGTTGGAGATGGACAAACTGATGATACACACGTAAGTATTTACTTAACAGATTCATTGTTGCGAACATCTTTTTTTGAAACCCTAAATTTCAATATATTGATAGCTTAAGTTTTATAGAGGTTAATTTATCTTGAGTATATTATGTGTAGGCATTTTCAAAAGCATGGGAAGCAGCATGCAGTGTTGATGACACTTATACAAGTGAAGTCCCTCTCTTGTATGTCCCACATGGATATACATTTCTTCTACAGCATTTAGTTTTCAATGGACCCTGCAAATCCTACAGCATTCATGTTCAGGTTTGTGCTTACTCATTTGTACACAAAATGAACCTTTTCGTCCAATTTGTACATAATTTCATGTTGATTTACTTGCAATTTTTTTGAAAAGATTTCTGGGATACTTGTGGCACCAAAAGAGCTAAGCCAGTGGAAAGGAGGATGCCAAAATGAGTGGATAAATTTTGAGAGAATCCAAAACTTGAAGGTGTATGGTGGTGGCAAGATCTTCGGAAATGGCGCGATTTGGTGGGAAAATGTAAATCTCCACCAGTTCTCCGAGGAGTGTCGTCCAACGGTACAATTTTATCACTACTCAAATCAATTTATACCCTCAGTTCAATCTTTGATCATTTTGGAACTCAAACTTATTGTTTGTGTTTAGAGTATGAGGTTTCAAGGTTGTGACAATTTTCAAGTAAGGAATTTGGAGTTTTTGGACAGTCCTAGAAACCATATAAGTATTAGTAGCAGTACTAGAGGAGATGTATCGAACCTCCGGCTAATAGCACCGGAAGATAGTCCCAACACTGATGGAATTGATCTGTCTCATGTGTCTGATATTCACATTCATCATTCAAGAATCGAAACAGGTAAATTCATTGGTGTAACACTCTGTCATACTCATCGAATGTGACACATTTTTGATACTTTTTTTCGTGTCTAGGGGACGATTGTGTCGCGATAAATGGTGGTAGCTCTAGGATCAATATAACTGATTTGCACTGCGGACCAGGGCACGGTATAAGGTATGTAAACTTCATATCGTTCGTCTAGCCCTAGGCCGGAGTATATCGATCAGGGAAGTACTTTTATTTACTTGAGTTATTTTGTGATTTAGTGTGGGGAGCTTAGGGAAAAATGGAAGGGAGGAAACAGTGGAACAAGTTTACGTCGAACGGTGTACGCTTCAGGGGACAATGAACGGTGTCCGGATCAAGACATGGCCGGGTGGACGAGGTTATGCAAGAGACATAACATTTCATAATATCAAAATGATTAACTCAAGAAACCCTATCATCATTGATCAAGCCTATTGTGCACACTCTACTTGTCAACCTGACAAAAATGCAGTAAAAATTAGAGACATTACTTACTCGCAAATTCGAGGAACTTCCGATGATCCGGATGCCGTAACATTTAAATGCTCGGAAAGTGGAGAGGGTTGTAGAAACATTGTGATGAAAAATGTTCATATAGAGTCTTCCTCAGTAAGAGGAGGTCGTGGTTCATCAGATACATTTGCTGAATGCATCAATGCTCATGGAACTGCTTGGAATGTCTATCCTGAAGTGAGCTGCCTCGACTCGGGTTCGCCGGACGATTTTTTGTTCCGGTAGATTGAGTGTGCACATGCATAGCATCATGTTAGTTTATGAATTTTAGAAGATTGTCTGAAATGTTCGAATAATTTGATTAATTTAAATAAAAACTTCAGTTTTTTAGTACTCAAATTCAGTGTTGCGAATAATATTTTACGATACCTTTTTCAGCTTTGGATCTTAGTACATGATTTTTGAGCTTTCAGCTCGATTTGCTTGCTTTCAGATTTTGATAGCATTTACTGATCATTCAGAGGTACGGAGTATATAATTAAATATTTATATAATAAAAAGTCAACGCATTGACCAGAAGCTACCTTTGCGCAACTACAAAGTCGTCGATCAAATCCACTACACGCCACCACACCAAACCTATCGTACACCACACACTTCAATCCACGATCACTGAATAATTTCGTTATAAAAACGACGTCGTCAAGCGCTTCTTCATCTCAGCGTTGACTCAACAACCCCTGCAAATCTCAAAAAACACTCCGGCGTTGACTCGTCGCCGATCTCTGCAACGATGGGTAAAGGCGGCACTTTAAGCGACAGAGTCCTAAAAAGCATCCTCCTTTCCTACTCCTACGTCTTCATATGGATATTCCTCAGCTTCACAGTCATCGTTTACAACAAATACATCCTCGATCCAAAAATGTTCAACTGGCCTTTTCCGATCTCTCTGACAATGATTCACATGCTCTTCTGCTCAACTCTCGCTTTCCTTCTCGTCCGCGTCTTCAAAATCGTTGACCCAGTTTCAATGTCAACCGATTTATACCTAAAATCGGTGGTACCAATCGGTCTTCTCTACTCCTTCAGTCTCTGGTTTTCAAACTCAGCTTACATCTTTTTATCAGTTTCATTCATTCAAATGCTTAAAGCCCTGATGCCAGTTGCTGTTTATTCAATTGGGATTTTGTTCAAAAAGGAATCTTTTAAATCCAACATCATGGCAAATATGTTAGCAATCTCATTTGGTGTTGGAGTAGCTGCATATGGTGAAGCTCAGTTTAATAGCTGGGGTGTGACTTTGCAGTTGGGAGCTGTAGCTTTTGAAGCTACAAGATTGGTTATGATTCAGATCTTGTTGACTTCGAAAGGTATAAACTTGAATCCAATTACATCGTTGTACTACGTTGCGCCGTGTTGTTTAGCATTTTTGTTTGTTCCTTGGGTCATTGTTGAGTTTCCTACATTGCGTGATACATCAAGTTTTCACTTTGATTTGGTTGTGTTTGGGAGTAATTCGCTATGCGCTTTTGCGTTGAATTTGGCGGTGTTTTTGTTGGTGGGGAAGACTTCTGCTTTAACTATGAATGTGGCTGGAGTTGTAAAGGATTGGCTGTTGATTGCGTTCTCGTGGTCTGTGATTAAGGATACTGTCACGCCGTTAAACTTGTTTGGATATTTTCTTGCGTTTTTGGGAGTTGGTTGGTATAATCACATGAAGTTGCAAGGACTTACGGCCAATGAGGCGCAAAAGCGCGCAGCTCAAGTTGCAGATGAGGAAGGGAAGTTGTTAGAGGAGAAGGAAATTGAAGGTGGGAGAAACTAAAGTTTGAATCTTTAAAACTGTTAGTTCTCAAAGGGGTAATGCGTCATATAATTTACGCCTGGATCAGTTGGAGAAAATTGTTTTGCATCATAATTCGACTTCTCCAGCAGCTTATTTATATTACTCAGATCTGGTAGAGAGTATGGATCTGAGAGGTCTAAGTACTCTTTTCTCAATCTTCCCTATTTGTATCATGTTTTTTCTAAAGTGTATTGATTACCATGGTGCACCTCAGCTGTGCATTTGTATGACAAGATGACTATCTTGATATGGTTACTATTTTACTTAATAAAAATTGTTCCTTTTCGATGAAAAATTTGCATTTTGATTCCATTTTTACATATTTCGAAAACTTGGAAATTACAGCAAACTGAGATATTCTGTGTATTAGTCTAAATAGACATGGTGATTGTCCTTTACCAGTCAACAATGGGAAAAGATGGAATGGTGAGGAGAAATTTGAGGCTCAAGATTTTCATTTCTACCACAAAAGTTGGTGATGAAGAAGAACCTTGTAATTGTCTATTAATAAAAATGTGTTAATAAAAGAAGCTATAAAATCTGTAGTGCTGTAAAATCTGATGACCCTTTGCTCAGATTTCTCTAAATGGAATCACCCTTTATTTTGCTTCTTCTGTTCACAACAATTTCTTCAATTTTATCCAACACTGAATCCAAATTGACTGAAAACTACTATGAAAAAACATGTCCAAGATTTCAAGAAATTGTCAACAATGTGATTACTCAAAAGCAAGTAGCATCCCCTACAACTGCAGCTGCCACGCTCCGGTTATTCTTCCATGATTGTATGGTGGAGGGTTGCGATGCTTCCATTCTCATCGCGTCAAATGCATTTAACAAGGCGGAGCGTGACGCTGAGGAGAATTTATCCCTTCCTGGAGATGGATTTGATGTAACAAGGGCTAAGACAGCCTTAGAGTTAGAATGTCCGAATATTGTTTCGTGTTCTGACATTTTAGCTGTTGCAGCTAGAAATCTTGTCACTATGGTTGGTGGACCGTTCTACCCCGTACGCTTGGGACGAAAAGATTCACTAGAGTCCAATGTGTCCAAAGTAGCTGGAAATGTAGCTAAGCCAAATATGTCAATGGATCAAATCATAGCTTTTTTCGCCGCGAAAGGATTTACAGTTCAAGAACTTGTAGCATTACTTGGAGCTCACACTATAGGATTCTCTCATTGCAGCCAATTCAGTGATCGAATCTTCAACTACAATAACAAATCCCAGCCTGATCCGGCATATTACCCTAAGTATGCCGAAGCCTTAAGAAAACTCTGCGAAAATTACAAAAAAGATGAGTCCCTATCAGCATTCAATGATGTGATGACACCCGGAAAATTCGACAATATGTACTACCAAAACTTACAAAGAGGGCTTGGATTGCTAGCTTCGGACTACGCCATGGCGGTTGACAACCGGACAAAGGGTTTCGTCGATTTATACGCGTCGAATCAGGCTGCATTTTTCAAAGATTTTGCTAAAGCAATGGAGAAAGTTAGTGTTTACAAGGTTAAAACTGGTAAGAAAGGTGAGGTGAGGCACAGATGTGATGCATTTAACACACTTAAAACTTAGATAACTTCCATACAAGAATTTTGAGTACATTAGACAAAGATGTGTAGCAAAATTGTGACACATGTTCAAAAGATTAGTACAAAATTGTTTGAGTCAAAATTGTTTGTTCCCCTTTTGAACTTGCTTGAGCAACAAGTAAGCACTTTGATAAATATATAAATTATGCTATCAAAATAGGATATGAAAATAGCTTGATAAATACCATTGTTCTAAGATATATCTAAACCCTAAAAGTTGGATTTACAAAGTTTTGATAAAAGAAAAAAAGATGCAAAGTAAATTTAATTATTTTATTTAGTAATTTTGGAAATTAATAATTCCAATTTTATATCAAACGACAATGTTGAATGGAAATTCTTTATCTTCCACCATGAAGAATTGTCAGCCTTCTTTAACAATAAGCTCGCCATTTGTGTTGGCCATCCTCAGATGCTCGCATGGGTTCACTTCAAATAGCACGTCTCTATTCTCGCCAGCTTCCAACTTCGCATGTCTAACTGTAATGCGTGATATCCTCATCGACCTATTAATACCTTTCTTAAAAGAAAAATGCGGACAATGTATTTAGAGTTTTTCATTTGTAACTTTACGAATGCACAATACGAAATAACCTGAAATCAGCATTTGCAAACACTCTTAAATTATGATTTTGTTCATTGATAGCTAGTAATACTTAATTTACATGTGCAATACATATGCATGAGTTATTTTGTTCATGATTTGATTCACTCCTTTAGTTTAATTTTTATTTATTTGATCTTTCAAATTCAATATATATATATTATCCAATTGTTATTTCACTTATTTAATTAGTATACTTTAATTTGTTTATTTTACAGTTAATATCTTTCATGTATTTTTTTTTGATGAAAGATGTATTTAAAATACTTCAATACTGGTGATTATTTTAAAAACTTAAAATACAACTACAAAACAATGCAAATAGTTTATTATATTCATATTTTAATAAAATTATGAAGAGAATTAGTTTTAGAAGATTTTGAGTTCAATAGACAAAAATGTGCATTGACATTAGACAAATTGTTTGTAACACATGTACAAAATGTTTTTAATTAGTGTTTACGGAAATGATTCAAGAAGGACGATTAAAATTAAGTGAAACAAAGAACATCAAGTAAAACATTGATTTTTATCAATTCAAATATTGATATTGATAATCGTTAGTAAGTTTTGATAATCCATTTTAATCAAAAATCAATTTATAACTACTAGATTAATCTGATATAACGATTGAAATTAAATTTCAACATCTAACAAATATATATCTTAATCCATTATTTACACATCCATATCTATCCTATATATAAGAATTGACAGTTTCTTTTAAAGCCACAATTTACATCTCATTATACCCCTATATATTCTATTAATTACTACAAAAATCTTGAATTATAATACTTTATAATATGTAAATTTCAATTTATCTCAATTTATCTCTTTATATGTACATATGTTCTCATTAAACGACGATGTAGTGTAGCGTTGCACAACGCAATCACCAAACAAAGCAGTTCGTTTAGCGAGGTAAAGAGCGTCAATAATGACGAAAATACCCTTATTGAAGAAAACTATAAAAAGTCGGTTACAACTCTTCGTCAATTGAAATGAAGTAAAAGCTGAGTCATACTTTCCGAGGCGAGAAGTTGAATCAGTCGATCGGCGATTCGAAACGATCTTCTCTCGCACGGCTAGCGTTTTCATCCGTCTCCGATTCCGCAATTTCCGGTTAAATTCTATCACTTTTTGTTCACTGATTCATCTTGTTAGTTACACTGTTGTTGCGATTTTCATCAGAATCTGAATTTTACATTTGTTGCATGTAATCTTTGTATCATTCTTGATCTTTAGAAAGTAACAGATTTGTGTTAAGTTTGGATTTTGATACTCAAGAATGTTTACGTATGAAATGTTTTCTTTTCAGCGATTGAGAATTTTGAAAAAATGAGTTCAGGATCGTCGAAACTAAATCCAAATGCAGCGGAATATGTGCCGCTTGCAAAGAGAGTGGAGGATGTGTCGAAGCTAGCGCCAGTTTATTTGGATGGTAGTGAAGGGTTTGCAGTTAGTAGCTCTAATGATGAAGGAACCAGGGTGATGATGGAATGGTTGAGGAGGAGTTAACATATCTACAGACTATGTTTCCAACTTTATCTGAAGAGTCAGTTATGGATTTCTACATTGTGAGTGAGTGTGATGTGGATGCTGCATATGACATGATGAGTCAACTCGAGGTGTGATTTAACTCTTTGACCCTTTATACTTGTATGTTCCGATCCACATAATAACCTGATGTTCGATGTACTAATTTGGGCTCAGTATTTTTTCGTTATTCACAGCTTTGGTTTACCTTTTGTCATTTGTGAGACTTGTTTCTTCGTATTAATGTTGTAGCTCGTTGCTGTAAACTTTTAGTGATAGAATTTGTTGCATTTTTTGTTTCTTTGGAAGAAAAATATTTTGTGTTATCAAGTGTCAATCAAATCTTAGAACTCTATCATTTTTAACAATTGATTTAGTTACTAAAATTTTATTTGATATCAAGTATCTAACTCTTGTTTTTTGCATATCTTACAGCATACTGATTCCAAGCCTTCTCAGAGCCTTCCTGATTCTTCGGACATTGGTCATGCATCAGAGCCTCAGATTTTACCAGAGTCTGCAACTGGCAGTGTGTCAGTTGATTCTCCTAACTACACCCAGCCTCAAAATTAAACATGATGTGCTGAAGTCTCAGCTCACCGAATGACATGCCGTTTATTCAATCTTGTCAGTGCTACAAATTGTAGGTTTTTCTTCCCTTGTTCCAACTGAGACCTAAACCAATATCTAGTGCCTGTGGCACAGTTTATCCAGTTTTTTTACATATCCGATCAGGCTTATCTTTTGTTTTAAATTTACAATAAGACTGTTGAAACAAATCTTGTATGGAAAGATCCCAACGATAGCGTTTTGTAGAATTTTCTACAAATTTAATCCAGCACCAAACTACTCATAAGCCATTTACGGCATCTTAAGACACCTGTATTTCAATTTTCATATTTTGTGAACCATCAATGAAAACAAATTTGTGAGATTTAAACTAGTAGTTAGTAGTCTTAGAAGCGTCAGTTACACAGCAAACCCTTGTTTGTACATATGAACAACTCCAAAGGTATATTTTGTATCTACTAGCTAGGACAATGCTTTAAGAAGCATGTCATCAAAGTCAAACTCTCTCCTGGGCTGTGTCTGCATGCGGTGCTTCGGCATACTGATCTGGCTCATCTTCTTCATCAGAGGAAAGTAGGGAAGATCCCATCCAAGATTTGAAACTCTCATGAACACGCCTCTCAACATCTGGTGTGATGATCATGTCAGAGTTAGTTTCTAACAGTTCCAAACCAGCATATCTAGTTCTAGGTGACCCGTACTCATCAAGAATTTGAGCAGCTTTCCTTCTCAAGAAAAAAGAGGTTCCCCCAAACAGAATCGCAAGGCCCCAACAGACAACCTCGTAGCACCAGAACAAGGGGACCGAGCAGTTGCTCCCAAGAGTAAGAAGGCTTGAACCGAGGATGACAGCTAGGAGAGGAAATATGATGGAGAATACGAGGTTAAGGATTGATAGACAGCGTACACTACCTGAGAATTACCAAAAATGATCAATGAGTTACAGGGTGTCAAGCATGTAAACATATTCTATGTTGCCTGTCAGATGTACCATTCCAAAAAGCCCCTCATGAGGGAAAACTACTCAGTATTTAACGTAAAATATCAATTAAACAACAATAAGATGACTCATGTTAAATACATGGTAATTGTCAAGCTCAGAAAGGTTGGAGAATTGTAAGTGAAAACTTGGAAGAAAATCAAAACACAACAATAACACCAACCACTAGCATACACTAAAACTGCAGCATCTCAAGTGTTTTCCCATACATATTATTTTAGGTAGCTGATATGACAAAAATAGCTAATACAACAAGGGTTAAAAATTTGCCAACCGTGGTCAATTATTTTACTAGTACGTCTATCACATTATCATGAAAGAGAGTGAAGAATATCTCCACTTCTATTAAGATTTTAGTTGAGATTCAGGTCTTTTAGACTTCTTATTATGAAGGAATTATGTTTTTCTTCTACTTCCCGCAAATCAATTATGTTGCTGCAGAAAATTTTCAAAGTATTGTATCATTTACGGAAATGGCACACTTGATTTATAGTCTGATCATGAAGCCATCTCAGTTAATCTCAATCACTAGCTAATTTCTACCCTGCAATATTCCCAAAATTTTATTTAAGCCAGTCATTCACCATACTCATAAATTCCAGAAACAGATCATACCTCTTCTTGAAGCACAATAGTTATTCTCAACCACCAGCAACCATCTACTCCTAGCTGGAGCGGAATATGCAACGGCCACACCTGCAGCCATAAAGCACCACATCATCCTCTAAACTAAAGTCATATACATAAACACTAAACACAATCACACAAAAAAACAGTAATTCACTTGAATCCATTTTCTCCAGTAACTATGTAAAAAGCATCACGATACAAGACAACATCATGAAGGGAAGATCACATACCATTTCCAACAAGTACTAAATCACAGCAACACGAACCAATAAATAAATGAATCAAATCTTTGTCTAACCTGCTACGAGATATACAACCGAAACCGAAAACAGCACCAAAGACGGAAGCAACACTACCACTCGAAAGTAATCAACAGTTTCCTGATCGGTCAAAACAAAAACTCCACGAAACCTATCTATATCACCAGTAGCTCCAACAGGTAGCGGCTGAAGTCTCAATCCACCACAAAACGGCCTCCTCTCAACATCAGCCGGAAACACAATAATCAAGCAGATATACACCGATACAATAATAGCAGTAACTATCAATCCTAGAACACAACTCAATATCGGCCTCTGTAGCTTCAACCAAACTCTGTCCTCGTTTCGGAGGTTATCGTACTCTTGCTTCGGCATAAACGCCTGACGTAGAGCGTCGCCGATTATCGCCATCTCGAATTTGATTCTCAAGTCCCAACCACTTCTGTAACAGAAACCCTAGATACTTTTTTTAGTAGTTTGGCTGGTGGATTTGTGTGAACGATTGAATAGGAGGGTTTAAGTTGATTACAATTGGAGATTCAGATCGTCGCATCACGGTTGCGGAAGCTCGTCGTCGACGTCGTGAATCGGATTCGCTCCGGCTTTATTCTCGACGGTTTTACTCTGGTGAGGATTTGGTATTGGTTTGAGCTGGTTTGAGAACAACGAAGCGTAGAGTTTTGAATGTGTAGTGGGCCGTGGCAACGTGAAGGCCCATTTTCTCTTATTGGGCTGATTTGAGGCCCATTTGTAGAAGCCAAGATCAAACTTTGTTTCTGTAAATTTGCTTGTCATGTAATCTCTCCTAGAGGCCAAAGCATCTACAAGTAGCTTGAACAAAACAACTGTTTTTTACAAACTCAAAAATATGGCATCTAGTGGGACATTTTTGACGCTTTTTACGGATTCAGAAAATGGTGTCAGACTCCACCCTATGCCGTGCTTTACCAACCAAGTCGATGTCGTGGGAAGTTTGTGAGCTTGTCTAGGCCTGTTCTCACCCATGCCTGGAGGAGAACTCATCGGATATGTAGAAGTATCATATAAATGGCTGGCAAAGAATATAAATGTTCAACACTTCGAATTGTGAGCAGGTGATTAGATCTCTAACAAAATCAATTAGTACGTTGTCCAACTTCCCTACAAGAAATCATATGCAGACTGTTACATAATGTGTTTGAAATAAAATTTGACCAATGTGGCCATCATATTAGAAACTGAAGCTCGGAAATGATAAGAGTAAACTGTCTGCTAACAATATAGATTTTTAACATAAGGGAAGATTCAGACCTTAAATGCGGCAAAAGAAGTCACTTCCAATTAATTGATAACTGAGAGGGGGACGACAACATCAAGATTATTTTCCATGAGCCACTGATGAGGATACTTAGAATACACCGAACCCAGTTGAAGGTGCCAGACCATAACTGCTGAATTGTCTGCTGTTAGGCATTCCATTTGGCTCTCGTCCTCCACAACTTGCTCAATAAATGCACTCACCTGCATTTATAAAAAACATTTATAAAATTATTATCTTCAAGGTAACAGGCTAACATAAGACAATTATGATTTCAAGTATGACCTGGAGCTCTTGGTTGACTGTATCACGCAACCTAATGGTGTCCTGAGTCCGGCGGAGCCATCTCATGGGGTCCCAAAGTATAGTGCTATTGAAGGCAAACCCTGGTATGTCTGCGTGAAATCTCCTGGATTTTTTATTTAGCTTATATGTTCGCCATCCAATCACATCTGATCCATTGCATACAGGGCCTTCCATGACATGAAGGGGTTGATTCGCAACATCTGTTAGCTTGGCTACTGGCCAGGTTCCAAATCGCCTAAAAGCATGAATCATAAGAATATTTTTGTGACAAATGAATTTAAAAATTAAGAGTGAATCACTTCAGCAAGCGAAAGAACATCACATTTGGAGTTCAGCATGTAATAGATAGTTTTGTTTCATATGAACAAAGATAATTCCACACAAAAAAGATGAGAGTACCTTATCTGCCTCATTTGATCAAAAAGATTCTTTGAATAAATATTGTCATCATCTGCAAAGTATACAATTCCATCCAAGCGATGTTTCTCGATATGTGACAAAGCGATATTCCTTTGACCAATCACTTTGGCATTTGCATTGGTCAAGTTTGCGTCGTCACATACAAGATGTCGGTACATAAGGCCGGTCATTCTTAAGAAATTAGCTGTTTCTGAAGATTGAGCTGTTAGCTCAACGACTATCCACAGCAAAGGAGATGGAACCAATTTCAACGTATTCGCCAATCGGCTCAAATAGTAGGTTTGCAATGAACGAGAATACGTTGGTGTTACCACTATCAGTAACTTATGAAGCTCTAAGGTTGAATAATCGGCAGTAGCTGGTATGACAAATGTGCTATTAGGACCTCCATCTGCTTGTTTAATTCGATTGACCTGTTCATCAACTGCTGTTGCATTATCCTTCAAACTCAAATTTTCTTCCGATGACATTACATTTTCCTTCACATTCCCAACTGAATGAGAGTCTCTGGCTGTATCAGCCATTTCATCCAAGCCATTTGACATTAAAATAATCGATGAACTTTTAGTGGAAACAAACGAAGTGATTCCAACGAATATCCCAACCATGAAACAAATAAGGAAATGACTCAAAGATTTCCGCCAAACTTGAACTTTGTGTTTCGACCTCTCCAAAGGCCTACCGGACCTTCTTGAAAATAACCCAAGAAACATTCCCTCTACTCGATAAAACAATCCATACGAATCCAAGAACCCATTCACTGGAGTCATATGGTTTTGGGCAGACATTGACGTCCTAGATAGTGGAGAGGACACATTAACAGCCTCTCCAGCCATCATTGCTCCTGCTCGAGGAACTGGAGACAAAGTCCTCCGAATCGAAGCCATCTGAGTATCAAATTCTACTCTTCTAAGAATAATTCAATGCTAAATCAAAGCACCACTAAAAAAGTTCCAAGCAAAATAGAGCAGCTTCCACAGGTGAACATAAATCTGCGGCTCTAGCTAACTAACCTATCCTCCGCAGACAACCAACTCCACAATTTCCAACTCCTGAATCCCAAATCAATCTCAAAACCTTCCAACAATCTCCATCAAATGAATCCTAATTCCAACAATCCAAAATTTAAACCTAAATCACCATATCAAATCAAACAAACCCTACAACCAAACAGATCTTGATAAAGTTCCGATTTTTCCAAAATGGGCAGACGCAGTATCGTTAAATAGCAACTGGGTTCGCCACGATCTGAGCTTCCTGCTTCTGCTTACACACTAGACTTAATCAGGGATTAACAAGGTTTCATGAATTGGAACTCTACTTACTGTGCTGCTTAGTTTAGCTGCTATCTATAGGGAGCTGGGAGAGAGCGGTGAGTGAACGAATCGAAGAGAAGCGCGCGTTAAGTGGAGTCTGAAAATCTGAAGCTTTTCACGAACACTGTTTTCCTTTTCTTCTCCTCTCTCACTATCAGAGAGATCTAAGACCACATGTTGCTGACGCTAGTCGCTACCTCATTAAAACGCGTCGTTTTATATCTTACGTTGTCGTTTTGTTCACAACATTGACCTGATGATCGTCTTTGATATGATCACTAGGGGTGCAAACGAGCCAAGCGTTCATGAGCTACTCGCGAGCCGGCTCGGTCAAAGCTCGGTCAAAGCTCGTTCATTTATAAACGAGTCAAGCTTGAACAAAATTTGATACTCGTTTATTAAACGAGCCGAACATGAACACATTGGTGCTCGGCTCGAATCGGTTCGTGAACAACTCGATTGAAGCTCGATTAATACTCGATTAATGCTCGATTAATACTCGACCAAAATTCAATTTCAAAATATATAATGTAAAATTTTTATGCTTCCTGGTTATGCAAATAACCAATAATATAGGCAAATAAGCAAATTCCAAAAGGCTTTATTGATGTTTTGTTCAAAGGGTAACTAAAAGGACTGAAGTGCAAATATTCAAAGTCTTGAATATTTGCACATTAGCCCCCCTATAAAACCATCACTTTAGCTGCACCGTAACAATAACACACATTTGAGAAACCCTAAGTTTGAGCCGACAGAGTGATTTGGAGACAACCGTGACAAATCGGAGAGGATATGGTGGCGCATGCTGTTCTGGACGCTTCTATGGCTACACAGGGGCCTTGAGTTTCTTCTATCTTAGTTTGAGTGCTTTGTTCCTCCATTTATTGCTTGAGTTACGTTTTAGGGTTTGTGTGTTTTGAGTCGATCTGTTTGTAACTTGAACTATTATTGCCTAGTGATGTAACTGGTAGATCTAGCATAACAATTCTAATAACTCTTTTCGTGTGCCTGAGTTATTAGAACTAAGTGGTAGATCTAGTTTTACTTTTCAAATATTTTATAATGTTTTGAGAATCTGTTTTGAGAATTAACATTTTAGTTGACTTGAATATGTTTGATATTTTTAACGCTAAATCTATTATAATCTTATGTTTGATATAATCTTATATTTTAATGCTTGATCTTATATTTTCAGGTGAACTCATGTTGAATACAAGTTCAATAGAGAAGTCCAAGATAACCAGTATGAAGAAGAATCAATTCACTGATGTTTTGTCTTGTGCTATGTGAAGATGGCAGCATGATTTGCAACTTATTAAAGTTTTTTGTTGGACTTTTGATCATTGTAGCAAAAAAGTTCTTTTTTTGCATTATAAACCCTTGCTTTGTAACTTTTGTATGAAAATTTTATTTTCGCAGTGTTTAAAGTAGCATTTTATTTTAGATATACAGTAAACGAGCTTCTAAACGAGTAGCTTGAATAAATGCTTGTTTTTTGCTCAAGCTCGTTTAGTATTCGAGCCGAGCTCGAGTATATGTATTTACTAACGAGCCGAGCTCGAGCATATATTTTTTCAGCTCGACGAGTTCGAGCCGAGCTCGAACAACACATAATATTCTCGAGCCGAGCTCGAGCACCATAATACTCGGCTCAGCTCGGCTCGTTTGCAGCCCTAATGATCACCCTATGAGTGGAATAGTGGCTTCCAGTGCAAAATGAAGTGAACACAACAATGCACCAAACTGAGAACCAACAAGACAAAACCCAACTTCAAATCATTCTTAAACCTCTCAAAATGAAAAGAGATTTGACACAAAATGAAGAAATACAAGTCAATGAAAATGAGGGATGAAATGGCTGTGAAGAAGGTTATGATAAGGCCCATCATGATAAAAATGATGAGGACTAGAAGGATGCATGAGATCAAGAAGCCATGGAGCATTGCTAGGGTTATAAGATCAAAATGAGGGATCATGTTAATGAGGGATGAAAGATGATGGAAAAGGGTTTGTTTTTGTTATAGAATAGATGAAGTTTTTACACATTTGATGGAAGCATTTTGAGATGGTCTGTCTGTTGCTGACCTTTTTCCAAGCCAGCAAACCATTGAAGTGTTTTCCGCGCTATGGGCATCCACAGCCTTCTCCTCTTCTCCTCCACAGCGTTACTTGCGGACTCTTTGGCCTTATTTCTTCCCATTATATCTCTGAACCTTGAAACATTTACTATCTCAGACATTGACCTTTTTTCATTTTGACTCATCAAGCTGGCTTCATGGGATTCTACCAAAGTTGAAACTGAACTGCTGATTTTGGATTCATTTATTCTTCTTTTCTTCTCTATGTCATCTTTGATATTCACTAGATCATTGCTCATCGGAAGCCTAAACGAAAATCTAGTACTTTTTGAGACTAAAGAAAAAAATCTTTCACTTGATGACGCGTCGAGCATTTCAGAGTTTAGTGACAAAAGATCAGATGAGTTTGCATCACTCCATCTATGTTTCACAACAACATCAGACACAATAATCCTATGTTTCAGCTTATGCAGCTTTTGGTCTCTGACATTATCCCGCGACTTGTTTTTGTCCCGAAAGCTCCCTTTAACGAACCTAGACGGGCCTGGCTCATCCTGCTCTCTCTGAATAAACAGCTCAACGTCCGGATGATCTGTCAGATTTGATGGTACCTGAAATAACCGTAAGCTACTCGTAAAAGTAAAGGTAATGAAATCAGCAGTTTCAAATCTCTGCCTGCAGAGTGGGCAGCTGGAGTGACTCTCAAGCCACTCATCAATACAGTTTCTATGAAATGCATGATTGCATTTAGGCAACAGCCTAAGTATCTCAATATCCTCAAATGCGGATAAGCACACCGCGCATTCTAGTCCCTTTTTCGACCCTCTAAGATTTGAGAATCTGAAGATGGGGATTTTATCTCTAATAGTCTTATCAATCCCTGAAAGCCTAGACCCTGGTCCAGTCAGGCCACCTTGAAATTCTACGTCAAGGGGTTCAACAAGTCGAATGGACTCCGATAGCAAAATTTAGCATAAGCTATAACAAAAATCCCAATAGATAACATCATACTCATTATAACAATAACTGCAACAAGACTAGGATGGAAAGGGTGAAGATATTGAGCCTCTTGCGCCTCGTTCCGCGCTTCCACGCAAGAAATGCATAACCAAGGTACAGAAATCAGTATCAGAACTGGAGGGAAATTCATGGTGGAGTGGTTTGATCAAAGTTGAGGTGTGTGGTTATATTTCAAGAATATTTGAATTTTGTGGAATGGAGGGAATCTTGGAGCACAAGTATATTGGCAGTTTAAGGTTGTTTTAAATGCAGATTTGGGTGTTTGAATAATTGATTATTTTTTGTCTCCTGGAAGACTGTCTTGTGCACTGTCTTAGTTTGTGGATTCTCGATGAGTTGTCTTGTCCTTTGGACCTGAGCATATTCTTAAATTAAGTGAATCTATTAGTCCTGATAACATTAGAATATATGAATACACATGTTATATTGGCTGTCTTTTTGGATTCATATTCAGAGTTGCAAAGTAAATTAATATTATCATTTTAAAATTGATATCTTTCTTATAATGTTTGTTTTTATTTAGCCAAATTTTATTTTCAAATCTTAGGAAATTTTGTGTGTTGACAAAAAGTTGTTTTCAAGATTCTTGTTGTTTTCATTGCTTGCAACAGAGTTTAACAAAAGATCAGTAGAAGCCCAAAGGCCAAGGCCAAATCTAACTTCACAAGGTCAGATTTAGACCCATATATATACACCAGCTTTCAGTTACCAACAAGACTAGTTAAGTTTGAAAGTAGTAGCAATGGGAACTTCAAAAACACATCTGTCACAGATCTTGCAATTAAATGGGATGGTCCAAATGCATGCACTCCAGCACTCTCTACAGGCAATGCTTCTTGCCAGCAAGCCTTGAATACTGATGAACACATTGAATGGGCATCTTGCAGGCCAGTCCAACATTTGGTATGTGTTTATGGTTAATAACGGTACTCCGGTCAGTTAATGACTGAAAACATATTGTCTCAATTAATTGGTTTCTTTACACTCAGATAGCACATAACCATTTGAATGGGGAGATATTCAAGTAAAAACTGTTCATCATTTAATGAATTTCAGTACTTCGTATAGGTTGGGTGCGGCCTACACATACTTGGGCGGTGAGTGGAAGATTATTAGGGCATTACTATGCATGTCCATTTCTACAGTTTCATATGTAAACCTAACCATTCTGGTAGTGACCCATTTCTGTTTCATTAATGTTCAAGGGAGCATGTGGCCTCCATCTCCCTCAAGATATTAGGCTTGTGTATATACATACATGTGTGTTTGTTTTGGTGCACTAGTCCCCTAATTAAGTGACCCATGTCAATAATGAGCTAGGGCTCAATCACAAATCTCATCATTCATGGAGAGTTAGAGACCCCCACATCCTCTCAACAAGGCTAACTACTTTTAACACATGGAATTCATAACTACCATTTTTGTAATCAGTTGTGATAAGATGTATCTTAATTACTTCTTGCAGTAACGTATAAGATGAAAATGCCATGATATCTACCTCCACTGTAGCTGCTATATTCTCTGAATATACTTCATCTTGACTTCTTGAGTTGTGATGACACTCAGACATTCGTCTTCTCTATCTCTACTACTCAAGGAGTATTATAGCTAGCTGTCATTTGGTGTACACAATCAAAGCTTTCCACCAAATCTCACCACAAATGAGAATACAGAAAATGAAAGCAGCCAGTCAGACAATCTTTCTTTTATGTCTTATTGACACGTACTCAGCTATTAGCCCACACAAAAATCTAGCAACAAGGTACAAGGGTATATAAAATGACTATTATATTACCATTATTACGTAACGGATGCTAGAGAAAACCCTAGAATGGAACATGGTGAGATATAAGACATGTATTTCGATTTCTTCTATGTATTATATTCATGTCGACCAACTCAGGTTTGAAAAAAACAAACTGAGTCTGAGTTGTAATAGCAAAAGCTGAGTGGTGGTGACCATGGTATGGTAGGGACTCAAATTTATGCAACTTGTCGCGAGAAAGGAACAGTGAGAGATGCTATTACGTAGTAGAGTAATGCTCGGTAAACTAATTAATCAGGGTATGTAAAATGCATAATTAATGTCTTAGCTAGCATAATAGCATTTGCTTTTCACTGCTAGTTAAATTATACTATATGAATGGCATCATTGCCTTTTCAACATGACATGGCAGTTGGCATTGCTGGCTACTGATTCACATCTCGTCCGTTATATTAGTAAAAACACGAATGAAATTATATACTATAATTTCACACTTATATAATTGCCTTATCTGATCCTAATCCGTTTTACAAATCACAATCTACTTTTCACCATTTTATATGTATTTAGCAGATGTCATTTTGTAAAAGAACTTTTTCACATGATTGGGGGCACTCAGGGTTATTCAACCTTTCAATAATTCTCTATATGGAGATCCAAGGCATGAAAGTTGAATAGTGATGTGCCATTGTTCATAAAAGCCATGTTTCTAGTCCGATAAATGATGATAAAACTTTATGGTTAAAATTTCATGCACATCATTGAGAAAGGTTATTCAATTTTGGGACCCACAGTTATATTTGATCGATCTCTTTAATTATTTCTTTATAAAGAGCCTTCTGATGAAAGCCATGATGGTAAAATTAGGGTTTAACTTTCATCTGTTTGTGCTTACATTTAAGACCACTTCACTCCCAACTTCAATTCTCATTGCCAAAAGAAGAGCTCATAGCCTCTTAGTGTCTTGTTATCATTGTTTGCTTCATGTTTCTAGTGCTTCTCTAGTTGTTGCATTTCAAACAGTTAGTACTCGTTCGTGCGTTGGTGTAGATTTAGTCACTTAGATTGACCTTCCAAGATCCAATATTTCTGCTATTTCACTAAAAGGGTTTGCGTTTTGGGTAAAGGCTTTCCAATAATGCTCAAGTCCTCATTGGGTTTTGCTCACTCTGAGTACTCCTCATCCAACTCGGCCGAGTCAACTCGGATAATAATGAACCATACTCCCAAGTCAATATCCTCGCCGGAGAAAAATAAGAAGAAAAATGGCAAAACCAAAAAGACTAAAACAGAGAAGCGGCCGAGGGAAGAGAAATGCGAGAGTGAGCATCCGGTTTACAGAGGAGTACGGATGCGGACATGGGGCAAGTGGGTGTCTGAAATTCGGGAGCCGAGGAAAAAGTCAAGAATATGGCTAGGGACATTTCCCACGCCGGAAATGGCCGCGCGTGCGCATGACGTGGCAGCCATGAGTATCAAGGGACCCAATGCAATACTTAACTTTCCTGAACTTGCTAGTTCTTTACCTCGTCCTGCTTCAAATTCTCCTCGAGATGTACAGGCAGCGGCTACTAAAGCCGCGGCCATGGAACATCTCCACCTCTATTCATCTCCATCTGCTTCGTCTCTTGCATCTTCCTCTTTAGAAGAGGAAGATGAGTTGGGTGAAATAGTACACTTGCCGAGGCTGGATGGGGATGTAGAGAGCGATGGATGGGACTTTTTGTTGATGGATTTTTCTGGTGGATGGGTTTACCCTCCACCTTTGTTGCTAATGGATGATCAGATTCCGATGATGAATAGTTTCAGTCTTTCGGCATGCAATGCGTTTGAAGATGGTCTTTTTTGGTTGCCGGAGAATATATGATCGACAATGGGAGATGTGAAGAAGTTACTGAATTGTGAGTTTTTGTGTATTTTTGTGAATTATAAGATCAAATATTGTGTAGTATTTTTATCTTTTTGCAGAGAAAAAACTTGGTCTCTCCAAAGTGTTTTTATCTCTGGAGGGCTAGTTTTTTCTTGATTTTCATTTTGGTGTCATGCAGATAAATATGCAGTTCAGTGCATATAAGATGAAAAAATGTGTAGCTAATGTATCTAACAAGAATAATGTGAGATATTAGTCGACTACATTTCTTGAAATTGCCATCTATTTACTTTTGAGTAACTTCTCTCTTCATTTAGTTCAATTTTGCGCAAATTATGTTCGCATATTATGTTGTCGATTGATCCGACTGTGTCAGGCAGGTGAGTTGATCACGAGAAGAATAAGAGCTATTAATTGTGTATCAGGTCATGTTTTGTTCATGAAAATTTTGACAGAGAAAAAGTATGAAAAGGTCTCTTTGAATTGCCATTTTTTAAGCAAACTAGATTTTTTAGAATCTGTGGGAAAATTTCTTATATGTTTGCCTTTTAATTTTCCAAAACCGACGAAGTGGGGTTGGCCTAGTGGTTAGGCACCCACTACCTGGACCAATAGGTATCGGGTTCGAGTCATGGGGTAGGAGTGAATTCCGATAATCCCTTTTTAAAAAGTAAAAAAAAAAAAAAAAAAATTCCAAAACCAAATAGAGAGAGAGTAGGGTTTTGGCTTTTTAGGTTATACACAAACTTTTGAGGCCGATAATGATATGGTAAAAATGAATAATGGTAGAATAGCTTAACCTATGCAATCAGTTTCAGAGAGTTTTTCATGGGAAAGGCATGAGACAAAATGGAGAAAGGAACTCTAGTGAACATCATCTCATTTTTGTAACTTTGTTCCCTTGATGGAACATTTTGGTTAAAACTGTAGTTCTCTAGTAAGTAAAAACAGCTCATTGTACCAACATTTCCAATACTTCATTGTTTTGTAGAGTGCTAATTTAATAAATGTTATTGGTACAGCATCTAATTTAATTTTAAGCATGATATGTCAGCATCTTTACTCTCAGGTCCATACAATTCATCTTCAAAATCATTTTAAAGTTCAAATCTATTACTGGAGTCAATTTTACATATTGTGCACCAATCATTCTCATCGTCACTCTTATGTTTAGAGAACTAATTTTCATGGTAGGACAATTTTTCATAAATACATCGAAGCCCTAGCGCATTTATTTGCCCATGCAATCAATTTCTCTTCAAAAGTCATTTTCAGAATCCTGTTGCAAGACAAAATACAAAGTAATGTTAAGCTTCAATACGACAATAAATATATACCATACAGAGACAATTCATGAATAGTAGAAAATAATGCCCTTAAATATTGTATCAATGGTTGTTGATGAGTATGCCAAAAATCTTGTGATTTGGATTTGTTTTGGAACATTAAATTAACCCATTTTCAATGTCAACTGTGTCAAACATGATTGGAAAACCAAACAACCACGCATATGCAATGTGTGTATGAATTGGTCATTTGGGTGTATAAGAATCCCAATTCTCATCTGAAATATGATGTAATTCCAAAATTTAAAACACAACTTCTCCACACAAAAACATGAGGCTATTAACTGAAAAATTCATTAATCAATTGGATTAAAATATGATCAAATTCAGATGAAACTTTTGGCGGTGGGAAGAGTATGTAGGGCTAGCTAGAAAGGGATCAATAACTTTAGGGTAAGAACATGAAGCCCCCCACCAGATTGAAACTAAACTTGTTTTCTTTTACAGCTTTTATTGCATCGAATTTAATTTCAAATAATATTCATACTGACTTTTGAATTGAACAAATCAACTGTAAATGTTATTCTCTTCTAATCCAAAATATCAGGTTTCTTTTATATAATTTATCATTAAATGTCGAGAAATAATGTAACTCTAAAAGCTTGAAAACGATTGTCGGCACACTCGATTGATGACACGTCAGTCATGAGTCCTGTCTTGAATAATCCTTGATTAAATATTCACCTGCAACAGCTAAATAAATTTCGATTACTAAAATATACTCCCTCCATGTCTCATTTGAGAACTTTCACGGTTTTTAAGAAAATTAAAAAATGTGAGATAGAAAGTAAGAAAGAGAATGAGTGGGATAAAAAGTATGAAAGATTGTGTGAATATAGAGGTAAAAAAATTTCCATTTTAGGAAATGAGAAGATCATTTTGGGACATCCAAAAAGGAAATGGGACACTCATAATGGGACGGAGGGAGTAAGTAATACAGAAGTGATTGAAACAATCGCTTAACAAATTTATTGATTATTTATTTACCTTCAATGATATCCCTGATTGTGTCTATTTATACTTTATATAATGATATTCGAATGTATAAAATACATATAGCTAAATTCTAACTGATTATTCAAGAAAATAAAAATATAATATTTAAATGTATAAAATAACGGTGCTTTATGACAGCCACAATCATACTGTATAGTTTTATATCACCATGCTCACTTTTGGTTTTGGCCCCTAAAGGATTGTTTATTTCAATCAATTATTTACTTATAGTGACATTGACATGATAATGATGTTTCCATCTTAATCTAGTGCTATCTAGAGGCTTAGTGATCTACTATAATTTATAAAGCCATAGATATAGGTTCCCCTTCTAGGCACTAATCATTCGAATCCAGCATACTTGACAATGTTTTCTGCATATTAGTATCAAAGATTCTTTATGTCTGACAACCCTTTGATAAATGATAACTTTAATTTGTTCAAGTTTATGCAACACTTCATTTAACTGAGCACTCAATTTGAGATATAAGCTATATCCAATTCTACTTTTCATGGAAAATAATGATACTGATGTAATAAAAGTCTGAAAATGCGTGGAAATTCCTGAAGTCTGTAGAGGCAAACAGTAGTTGGTTGGCCATGATGTTGTGCGTCATGTTTGGACTTGTAGGGTTGGCAAATGCATGCATGGGGATGAAGTGATCGAACAAGGTGTGGAAGGGTGAGTAACGTAAGGCTGTCAATGCCTGCGCCCACACTGGCATACTGCTTTGTCTAGCTGCATCATAATCAATCTAATTACTACGTACTACTCAATCTATCTTTTTTGCTGGCTTTACTGATGACACTATGACTGTAGGCCATTTTCATTAAATGATAAGTTGCGTCATTCTTTCACTGTATAACAACTTGTTCAAATAGTGTCAAAGCATGGTACCTGCCATATATCGTCCTATAGACGCACTTAACTTATTTTACATAGAGTAGGTTGATAAATCTAATAGTAGATGGATAGACGCAGGAGAACTGAAGCAACATTGTCCCGACATATGACAATGCAACATTTAATGTATAACCATAGTCCATAGATAGATAGATCAATGATCAGTCGAAAGGACTTGTGATAGGAGCAACCAGTTACCAGCTCCAGCTAGCTAGCACTACTGCAATGCAGCTATTAATGTTGCGTAGCGGACAATGTCAATATGGTTTGGACCTTTGGTCATGTGAAAATGTTTTTACTTTCAGATGCATCCAGTTAAAGTGAAATAGGAAGCCTGCCAAGCAGGTTAACATCACTAGAACTCTCTCAATCTCTCTATCTCACTCATTTACCTAGCTGCAAACTTCTCCCCACCACCACCGACCTAAGACTTGTTTGTCGGGCAGTACATAATGTCTATATTTGATCGATTGGTTCATCATGGTGAAACAAGTCATTATACTTGTTTTCTTTAACGACTACACGAGAGTGCCCTGTACACCCTAGCTTTTTGTCAATAAAGAATATCATGTCAATTTGAGCCCTTGTTGAAAATTGTGATCCACATAGCTAGGTTTTTCTCAGACATCGCAACCACGCAAACCAATCATATACCTTGCTAGATCGATCAGAATCCATATGCCCGTACACAATCTCTCCTGATGCAAGCAGTACTTCACACGACTACAAGCACTTAGTTTAATTCCACAAAAACCCTATCTTCAACAAGAGGTTAAAGCTTTCGTATGTGCATGCACGGGCCTTAATTATTACTAACTGCTTCCCATAACGTTAAACTATATAATGGGATTGGGATCGTACCATAAGGTCCACTATTTCGTCTAACTTTGGTATCGATAACGAAAGTGTACCCTCCAACATGGGTCCTTCATAACCCCATATAGTTGGCTTTCAATGATATTTATTTACAGTGTACATTGCATACCTTCATTTTTCTTCTCTTGTACAATGCATGTCTAATTCTCAAGAATTGATGCTAGCTGTGGTCTTTTGGAGGTGGCCTGCATGAGGGGTCTGTGGCTGAGGCTGACCCCAAGTGTCTCGTGCCCCTACTTTGATTATAGCAATGTAGTTGGAGGTTAGTTGCACCTCAATAATGCTACAACCATTAACCCCACAGTACGGACATTTTAATCCCACATTTCAATTGAACCGGTTCAAGGGTTGTTCGAGTCAATTTCAATCCGGTTCGGTTCGGTTCGATTACCCAAAGCCCTCTTGGCAGCTGTTCTGCTCCGAAACGCTAAACCCTAATCGCTCGTCGATCTCCAATGGCGTCCAGATGTAGATCAATATCGAAACCAGCCGCAAACTATTTCAAATCCGCCTTTAATAAACCCAGTTCGAAGCCCAGTTTTCCGAATCTCCATCGTCTTCGCCCTTCTCCGGCATTTCCAAGGTGAGCTTGGTTCTTCATTGGGCGGTGTTTTTGTGGTCAAGATTGGATTTTTATATTTATTAATTGATTGAGGTTGATTTTGCAGTTCAACTGTGCAACTGGGTTCGCTTCAGTCTCTGCTGCCGCTTCACTCAGCCGTGTCTTCAGCTCGGCTCACTTCGTGTCTTGGAGTGGGAAACTCGCGATCCATGTGTCAGGGTATGCTTTGCAGTGATCCTGGGGTTTGATATACTGAGAACATGTTTTCAATTCAGTATCTGTAAGCAACTTTTTCTTTGGTTTTTCTCTGATTTGCTTCGGTTTTATGCCGGTGTGTTTTGGTGCGTGTGTGATAGGTTAACGATTAATTAGTTTCTGACATTGCAAACATCTTTGAATGTAGAATGATATAATGGTAGTGCGATATGGTTAAAGATCACTTTTGTTTGTTTTTGGAATGTGAGCTTTGTATCATATGTGTTACGCATTTCGTCTTCTGTTGATAGCGGAGTTTTTTATGTTATAGTTCTATTTCATGAACACTATGAATTGTTAATGTCTTAATGAGAGCCTTATTGTCACTTCAGATGACGAAAATGGTTGTGTTGAAAAGCATTAGATCGCCATCTAACTAACTTGACAAGTTTATTCATATGAGATTATGAGTCATGCCTACTATTTAAGGTTTGCTTGCATAAGTTTGTAGTGCAAAAATTGATTGTGCATGTTTTTAGAAGTTGTTTCGGAAGTGTAAGGTAAAACTGTATATTGGCATAAGGTTTCGGAAAATGTTGAATGCTGTTACTTCACATTATTAGCAGTTTTTCTTATGTCACCTTGATAGATAGTGTGCATATTTTTGAGTTTTCAATGTGCTTCTACTTTTTTGTAGACAATTTATTTATTACCATTTGATATTTTTGGCAGAGTAGGATCACAATATTTAAGCATGATGATTTTTTTCTTTAGCATGTGTCTAATTCTTCAGTTCATGACTAATAGTGGAAACTATTTTACTTGCTCGGTGCCTCGGTAACATATTTGTAGTTGATTTTATCAACTTAACTGGTAAATAAATGGAAAATATTTGGGACATTCTTTTCATTTCGACAAGTGTTAACATGCACCAAGACCAACGAACCTATGATCAATCTTTACTCCTCTTTCGTAGATTTAGTCTTTTGCATTATTGGATGCTTTTCTTTTTATAGTTGATTGATGTATTCTCTTTTTTCTGTTGGTAGTAAGGCAATATTAGCCTCATAGCTTGCTCTAGTCTTTGTTGGCAGATGCTGCCTCAAAGGATCACTACGATAATTGTGTTGATTGGTTTCAATATGCTTTTACAAAATAGATACAAATACACTAGAGTATTTGTCTGTTTGAAAGACAATTTACATCGATCCTTATCATCAACGAGTCTGAAGCATGTGAATGTATTGATAAATAATGGAGTTCTATTTCTGTGGGTTTTACGAGCCAGTTTCCATATGGCTATACATGTACATACTGCAACCGTAGCTGCCCTCTAATGGTTTTCTGATCTGTGATTTGAATTAAATTTGCAACAAGTGCTATGTACAAGTAAAAGTCAAACTTTTGTACCACATTTTTGAGTAGTGCTGGTAGACATGCCAACCACTTCTAAACCATTTCTTACTTTATTTTACGAATACGAACCCTACTACTGTGATACTAAATGGATCACATTTGAATACTTATCATTTACCTCTTTATGTTTTCACCTGATCATTTCTTGCCTATGTTTTGCAGAGCTGGGTCAGAGTGTACCTCGATAACAAAATGACATAGTAGAGCAATGAAATTGATCTCATGGGTTGAGGTTCGTCACCAAATTGTTCCTACTGTATTTTCCACATGTTTTCTGTAACAGCTTTGCTGGCTTCTTTTATCGTTACTTAATTGTCAAGATGTTAATCTCGTTCAACTGATTAGTTGTCATGATTTTGACCCAATAATGCATACATTTTTATTCATTTTTTACAATTCAATTTTATAATCGACGTGCACTAAACTTGGATTCTTCTTGCATAAGCATTTCTTCAAAAGCTTTTATCAAAGGGTAACATGGTATTCTGACCTGTGTTACCTAAGCAATCGGGGAGTGAAAGGTAAGAGATGTGAGCAATGCACGTGAGAGTAAGTGGAGAGGTTGATGAAGATAATGTCCCAAATGTCTCGGCTTCATCTATACACTCTCACGTGCTCGTCCCACATATTCCTCACTACACTTCTCCTAGTTACTTAAATACTTGTGCACATTTCTACCTTAAAGTTCCTAACATATATCCTTGAGATACTTTGATTCAGCCTAAAGCAACTGATTCAAAGTTATGAATCTGAATCACATGTAGCTGCTTATAATGCTTATGCTTTTCCTTTAATTGCCAAAGTACCTTTGTTTTACCAACTTTGACATTTGATCTTTGTAGTGTTTGCTCTTTGCTCCAACTTGGTTAAATAACATGTGTATATATAGCTTATTTTTACGTCGTAATTTACGACCAATCATGTTTGAAATAAATAATTATCTTATCGTGTGCCATATATATTTTTCTATTTTCAAGAAAATAAATAGAAAATAACAAATCATGGGTTTGATTTTACTAAAAGAAATTGTACTTTTACAGTAATTAAGAATGAAAAGTAGTAAATAAAAACACAGTAAAATGAAAGAAAAAGTCCATTGCGGCTCTACAGTAGCCTCCTAAAGGTGAAACTCACTAGATTAGCTCTCCAAAATCGGGTCGATGGATCAAATAATCTTCACAATCGGATCCATCATAACTCACGTTACGATGCTGCTTTAAATAACGATGATCATGCAGCTGATGGTGGGTCCCAACTCCCATTACAATACTCTCCTTCCTTTTCCGGAGCTCCAGCACTTTCCGGTGTGAGTTCGAATGCTCTGTTTGTACAAATGTTGGACTCGATGCGGGTCGGTATTCGGGTACTAACCGACCCGATTTATACCGGACTCCGCAAGCATTGCATAGTGTTTTCGGACCCATTGGACCCGTCCGCCATTGCGGAGTCTGGTCCGACTGGCAATGTAGACATCTTCGTCCGTCCACCGGCGTAAACTGTGCCGTGGACTTTTTTGAAATCTTCGGCTTTTTCATTGGTGTAGATGTGGATACTATAAGAAGCCGGGAAGTCCAACTCTCCGGTGCGATCCGTGGACGCTTGCTTCTGGCTTTACCCGGAACGATAATCGGGTCGGGTCGAGTGGGTTGAGAGTGTGGGTGTTCGGGTCGGGTTGACGACATTCCGGAAATGAAATTTAGCTTCTTCATGTCTTCACTTGAAAACGACTCCTCCGTGAACGTGGACACCCACTCAAGCTCCGCCAGATCATCGTACTGTCACGAAAATTGAATTCCAAATTTATAACAAAAATTGAAAATCGTAACCCAATTGTCCCAAGATTGAAACATTAAGCAATCAAGTTGTGAATTACCGGAACGCAGAGTTCACTGGTCAAAATGGAGCTTCCGGGATCAGCCAGCAGAGTCGCGGATGATCCTGATTCAGATTTGATGCTTTGAAACATGTCAGCATTAGTGGTATCGGAAAAGAGCTGGTCATCATCATCTTCATTGGAAAAGTCAAAAAACTCTTCTAACGAAAACTGGTCGGATGTTTCAATCTCTGTTGCTGCTGTTTGTGCTGCTGAGGTTGTGAGTTCCATTGGTGAAGAAATGTTGTGGGTCCCAAAAAGTTAGGAGCTTTTATGTCGGAGAGTGTGTCTGAAAGTCGGAGAGAGAATTGTGGTTTTGTGTGAGACCCTCAATTTTGGAGAGCTTTTAGTGCACAACACATACTGCTTAAACCAAGGACTGCGAGAGTAATGTTTTTTTTGAGACCCTCAATTTTGGGTGAGACCTTGAGACCTCAATCATGGCCGTTGATTGGGTTTACTTTTAGGATCCAGATTGTGCCACGTGGAGGTGAGAGAACAAAAGCAACAATTTCTCTCACCTCCGATTTTTGAATTTCTCTAACCTCCACGTGGCACAATCTGGACCCCAAAAGCAAATCCAAGCAACGGTCATGATTGGGGTCTCAGGGTCTCACCCAATAGTAAGGGTCTCAAAAAAACATTACTCTCCTCTTTTTTATTTTCTTATTCTCAAAAAAATATTCAAATTGTAAAATATAAAAATGGTTTTCACAAGTTGGGCTTTGACTGGCCCAAAGAGATACAGTAAAGAAACGGCCCAAAGAGACGGAAAGCAAAGATCGGCCCAAGAGAAATTTGCGGAGACTGGAAGCCACTCAAAGACGGTGTGTTGTCTGGTGCTACGGACTGCTCTGTATTCACTTCTCTTCGTTTTTAGCGTTTCATTTGTTTCCATTTCCACCGCCGAATCTCAAATCTCACCGACGCGATCCTCCGCCGATTACTATCACCGATTAACCGCCGACTCCATATAACCGATTCTGTGTCGATGATTTCGATGCTCCAATGCTGCTGGCGGTTGCTGTTCACTTAGGGTTTTGTTCTGCTCTCTTCATTCCGACGTTTTACAACTGGACTGATTGAGTAGCTGATTTTTTTCTTATATATTCGGCGTGTGATTATCTCCGGATTGAAGTGTGTTTTTGTGGTGTTGAAAGAGTGTGTTTTTAGGGATTAGTGTGATTGAGTGAGTGAAGGTTTTGTGGATTGGATTTGGGTGAGGATGAATAATAGTGGTGGATTGAGCCCGGAAAAGGCTGTGGGAGGAGAAGATGAGGGAAGTACAGCTCCAATTCCGGAAAAGGTTGTTTATTCACTTGCTTTGCTACTTGTATTTGTATAGAATACTTTTGAATGGAGTTTATGTATTCTATTGAATTTAGGGTTAATATTACAGTCGTGTTATATGCGCTTTCGGAGTAATTAATTGAGTGTGGCTTAAAATACAATTGTGCGATGGAACTTGCTATTTGTCTAGTTTTTGAAGAGTGTTTCTTATGACAACTTCTCTTTTTTGACTCTACTAATTATTCTCTTTTCTAATTTTTTTGCCACTTCAGGTTCAGGTTGGTGGCTCCCCGTCTTATAGGGTGGAGAGAAAGTTAGGGAAAGGTGGATTTGGTCAAGTATTTGTTGGACGTAAAATTAACATAGCTGGTCCTGGACCTTTAGAGGTATTGTGTTTTGATTTTATGTGTGTTTATGCACTGGGTTGTTGTGCTCTATTGACCTAGTATTTGAAATTCATACTTTCAGGTAGCGTTGAAGTTTGAGCATAGGAGCAGTAAAGGATGCAATCGGGGCCCTCCAAATGAGTGGCAAATTTACACGTGAGTTTACAGAAACTGTATGTTATTCTGTAACACTCACTGAATGTGGGATTATATAATATTGTTATGATGTTTTTGTCAGTGCACTCGGTGGGACACATGGTGTGCCACGATTGCATTTCAAAGGACGGCAAGGTGACTTCTACATCATGGTGTGTGCTGCATTCCTCCTCTAGGCACGGCATGCATAATGTTTATTCGTTTCTGCATCAGCTGTTAATTTGTTGTCTGTAACCTGTATGTACAGGTTATGGATATGCTTGGACCAAGTTTGTGGGATATTTGGAATAACAGCGCTCACACGTACAGTCTGTTTATTATTAGTGCGGTACCATAGCTTTGTACTTGATATGAGAAATCTTCTATGACTAATGCTCTATATTCTATGTACAGAATGTCAATTGCAATGGTTGCCTGCATTGCTATTGAAGCGATCTCTATACTGGAAAAGATACATTCTAAAGGGTACTGCATCACTTCCAGTTTTGATCAGTAGTCGATACACTTGAATTTTGCTTGATATATATGAAGGTTGATAGTTCCTTGTAAGTTGTAACCATGTGTTATGGCTCAAGGCTGTGCAGCCATTTTGTCAGAAACATAGATTGCCTTGAAAAAACATATTCTGATTTGAAAATAGTTACACCCTCTGCGACCAGCACCAGCCCTCTTCACTGATTTGTTGCGCAACATGACAGATATCTGCATGGTGATGTTAAACCTGAGAACTTCTTGCTTGGCCCAGCTGGAACTCCGGAAGACAAGCGGCTGTTCCTTGTTGACCTTGGGCTTGGTGCGTTTTATTTACCTCAGTTACAGATGCCCTTGTGGCTTATGGAAATCTTCCGAAATCAAATGTCTTTACTAAATTTATTTTAATTTATTTTTATGCTGTCAGCAACAAAGTGGCGTGACAGTACAACTGGACTTCACGTAGAATATGACCAACGTCCCGACGTTTTCAGGTTTGCATTTTCAGGCAAATTCTTCCCTTTATCTTTATTAAAGCATTATCGGACTGCCTGCACTCAACAACATTATCTTTACCGGTTTAATGGTTATAATGTTTTCCTCTCTTATTCCAGGGGAACAGTACGCTATGCTAGTGTGCATGCTCATTTAGGTAGAACAGGCAGCCGGAGAGATGACTTGGAATCTCTTGCTTATACCCTTATTTTTCTTTTGCGAGGTCGTTTGCCCTGGCAAGGATATCAGGTTTGCAAATTGTCATCTGATAACATATTATGATTTTATATTGACTCATGAATCTAACTGTATAATTTTAGGGAGAAAACAAAGGATTCCTAGTATGTAAAAAAAAGATGACGACCTCTCCCGAAACCTTGTGTTCTTTCTGCCCTCAGCCTTTTAGGCAGTTTGTGGAGTATGTTGTGAACTTAAAGTTTGATGAGGATCCGCATTACACAAAATATATTTCACTCTTTGATGGGATTGTTGACCCAAATCCAGATATTAGACCGATTAACACGGACGGCGCCCAAAAGGTAGTATAGCATCAATAGTGCTAGTTGTTTTAATTAGTCAGGTGCATTGTGTTTGATGTGTTTGGTATCAATGTCTTTTGATGTATTCAATAGCTGGTGTATCAAGTTGGACAAAAGAGGGGTCGTTTAACTATGGAGGAAGAAGACGACCAACAACCAAAGAAGAAGGTCAGGATGGGAATGCCGGCAACACAATGGATTAGTGTGTATAATGCTCATAAGCCTATGAAACAAAGGTATGTAATGGATTGATGGATGTCAGACTCAAATTTATGGTAGATATATGAATAATGATCATTCTATTCTATCTCATTGCAGGTATCACTATAATGTTGGAGATAACAGGCTTCCTCAACACATCCAAAAGGGGCTTGAAGATGGGTTATTTATCAGCAGCGTGGGTTCATGTGCAAACTTGTGGGCCCTTATTATGGATGCGGGTACTGGATTCGTTTCTCAAGAGTACCAATTGTCACCTATCTTTTTACCTAAGGTATGCCCTCTCCTCATGCAGCCAGGTATGCTAGTATCAGCTTGCGTAGTGACGTTGCTCCTGACATTCTGTTTTGAATATGGTTAGGATTGGATTATGGAACAGTGGGAGAAGAATTTTTACATCACTGCAGTAGCCGGGGCAAATAATGGGAATTCATTAGTCATAATGTCAAAGGGTTAGTTTGATTTTTCGTATTTGATAATTTCATTGCAGGCTCTCTTGGTTTCACTAACAGGGCTCAATTACAGGTACCCAGTACTTGCAACAGTCATATAAAGTCAGTGAAACTTTCCCGTTCAAGTGGATAAACAAGAAATGGAGAGAAGGGTTTTATGTCACTTCCATGGCTACATCTGGAACAAGATGGGCAGTTGTCATGTCTCGTGGTGCCCCATTCTCTGATCAGGTATCGTAGACAACTGATCAACATAGGAAGTCTTTATTATTGTGTTAAGTTCAGAAGTAATTAATGCTAATTAATTCTTGCAGGTTGTGGAACTGGACTTTTTATATCCTAGTGAGGGTATCCATTGTAGGTGGGATAATGGTTACCGTATCACGTCAACTGCAGCAACAAATGATCAGACAGCAATTGTTCTAAGTGTGCCTCGACGAAAACTTCAAGATGAAACACAGGAGACACTTCGAACTTCTGCTTTCCCTAGTTCTCATATCAAGGTTGGTCTCCCTGATTCCTTTCTCCTTTGCTAAGTTGAATTAATCAACAAAATTGATGGATTGTTATAAGACATTCGCCTTCGATATTGCAGGAAAAATGGGCAAAGAACTTGTATCTTGCATCCATTTCTTACGGCAGGACTGTATCTTAGTTGATGTTGGGAGATTGCTATACAGGTTTCAATGTTTGCAGCACCATTCTCTGTGAAAAGAAAGAGTATATCTCTCCCCAGTCTCAACGGAAGGCCAGAGTCATGGATACACTTTGGACTATGGCGAAGTGCGAATTTGTGTATGCTTGTGTTTACGGCAGCCTTCATGAGATATGTAACTGACATATTTTTGACAAATTGAAGAGGCTTGTGCAGATGTAAGGCTAGTAGTGTTGGTTGTGTCCTAATGTCTCATTTCATTTTTAACCAATGAAGTTAAGTGACATATATTAATGCAAGGCAGTCTGTTAATGATATGGTTATTTTTAGATGAAATCTAATCTTTCAGTTTTCTATATAATTACTTAGTTTCTAATCTCTATTTAATTTAGAAAATTCAACTAATTCATAAATTTATAAATAAATTAGACTATTTTCCTTCGTCTTCCCCAAGCTAAATTAATTAATTTTAAGACACTAAATATAAACTTGTGTAGTTTTGTACCTCGTACCTTAACCTAATGTAACTTCTTCTCCAGAAACCATCCTCCAACTGCCGATCTGATCATCTTGTCCTTCTTCTGGGTAACGATTTTTTTAATTCTCTTTTCATTCCACCATTATTCATAATTCTATTGAATTACAGATGCATTGATTTTTGTTCTTATTGATTTTTTGAGTAATGTTTTTCCGTCATTAATTTTGTTGTTGTCGCTGTCATCATCTGTTGATTCTTTTGGTGCATCCATCCATCACTTTGTTAATTACTATAAAAAAGTGTAGATTTTTCATTAATTACTGTTTTCTTTGAGGTTATTGATTTTGGGTAATTTTCTCTGTAATTTTCTGATGGTATATAATTTTTCAGTTGCAGGAATAATAATCTTAGGTCAAGAATGGAAGGTTATGATATGAATATGACTCCGGAATATAACGGAAAAACCAGGGAACCTTGTCCGGACAGGATTCTCGACGATGCAGGTGGTGCATTTGCAATGGGAGCAGTAGGTGGTTCTATATATCACTTTCTTAGAGGAACTCGCAATGCTCCTAGAGGAGAACGTTTTATAGGTGGTTTTCAAACATTGCGGATGAATGCTCCTCGTGTTGGAGGGTCATTTGCTGTTTGGGGAACTTTATTTTCAACAATGGATTGTACAGTTGTGTATCTACGTAAAAAAGAAGATCCATGGAATTCTATTATTGCTGGAGGTTTTACTGGAGGTGTGTTATCTATGCGTCAAGGAGTTAAAGCAGCTTATAAAGGCTCTATTGCTACTGCAGGACTCATGGCTTTGATGGAAGGTGCGATGATTATGTTTACAAAGAAGGTAAGTGAAGAAGCTAACAAAAATGTCACACTTAATACGGAAGAGATGCAGCCTTCATCCTTGCCCCCATGGATTGAGAAGTTTTTTGGTAAGAAACAGGAAGAGTTACGAGTAATGGAAGTAATACAGAAGTCCTCGAGAGCTTCGATGCACCAAATCCTCCGACCTTCGAGTTTAAGTAAAGTTTTTTTCTTCTTATTTTTGTTCCACTCTCAGTTCTTCATAACCATTCAAGGGAACTCTTAGTTCCATTTTTAGGCCTTTTACCTCACCTATGGGATTTTAGATACATAAATTTCCATTGAACTCTAAACTCTTGTATTGCGTATATAACTTCTTTCATTCCTAATTACTAAATTCCAAACCAAGTATCACTTTTATGTACAAAGAATCCTCCTCACAAAAAAGTTATCTATAACACAACAGACTGAGCACAAACTCTACTAACAAAAAAACTTGGTGATTGAATTTGAGATTTCATTGGTTTGATAGTCTGTGGTTTAGATTGTTACTCCCTCCGTAGTCCGTCCCACAAAGTTTGTTCATCTTTTTGATTACTTGTGAGGTATAAAACAAATAACAATCAAAGTTGACAAACATAGTGGGACGGAGGAGTAGTAAAGATGGAGGCTGTTTGAGCTGAAATGGTGAAAGGAGTGATCTATAGTAATTAGAGTGTTTTTGCTTACTAGGTTTCAGGTTGCTTTTGTCATTTTGTTTCTTTAAGTACAAAAAGCTTAGGTTTTTGCACACATGTAAATCTGTACAATACACTCTTGTAGTTAAACTGTATTACACAACTGTTGTAATATAAACTGGTTCTGTACTCTTGAAGAAAAATGATTAGATATAAAAAGCCTGGGAATTCAGGTGTGAAAGTAACCATCCTAAACTTCTGAACAAAGATTTTGAAAATAAATGAGAAGAACAATCTGGCAACTGAATCTTAATAATTCAGAAAAGGAATCCACATCCTGATACATTGAGAGATTAAAACTTTCTAGGCCAGTACCTTCCTAAATGGCATGGATTCATAAGATTAGATTCCTCCGGTGGACCATGCTAACATAGTTGCTCGTAAAGCCTGGACACTCTCTTACTCCTTTTTATTGTTCTTTACACCAATAAGCCTGGTGTTGATGTGGCATATGCTTGAATCAACTCCATGGCGTTTAACAAGCTAGCCAGTTTGTCACACGATTGAGCCCAAGCTAAACCTGCAAAGGAAAGTCACAGAGACAACACAAAGCAGTATAAAGATATAAAGATCTGAAAATGAATGCGTTAAAGTTTCTAAGGACATGCCTCATCGTGGGGCTCTGCACCGACTCTGCCATAGCTCCGCTCTGAACAGTTACCCTCTCAAGTTTCACATTTGGCTATTGCACAAATCAAATGCCCAAACAGTCAATAAGGATGAGATAACAACGAAAACCAAAAAGAGTGGAAGCAACTGATAAATGAGCATCAGATGGCAGCACCTCTACTATTTCTGCCAAACTGCTTACAAACTTATTGCTTCTAGGATCAGAACCATCACCCTCCAGAATGGCACCGGAGCCTTGGGCAAAATCATCTTCCTGCAAATATCTCCGGCTCTACATCTTCAGGATTTCCCAACACTTTCAAGATCCATAATCCTCAGACGAAATAACTCACCTCGAAATCTACTTTCTCTTTGCCGGTTTGGGATCGCATGATATGTTCTTCATTTTCCAGGGGAACATGACCTCCATCATTTCTCTCACTCTGTTTCATATTTTCATTGATGCCAAGTTCAATACCAGCTACAGAATCAGCTAACCCAGCAGAGGGTTTTACCTCACGAACACCTTTCAAAAGACTACTGTCTAAAAAGCCAATAGAAGAAATTGCTCTAGACTTAACACTGTCATCAGAAATCATTTCATGCCTCTGGGGGCTAACTGAGGCTTGTTTCTCCCGCATGACATCTGGTGTTACTGGAGAATTTTTTCTTTTCAGAAGTTTTTCTGCAGATCCATGTTTGCTACCATGGACCATGTCACCACTTTTTTCAACTTGTTGATGTGTATGTCTAGACGGACGTGGTCTTTTATAACCCTCGGGGAACACAAATGATGGAAGTTGTTTTCGACGTACATGAGAAACATAAATATCCATCCCTGGTTTCCAAAACATATACATGCTCACTTCTTGTCTGAATTCTTCCACTGTTCCCCTTATATCAAATTGTTGACCTTCTTGCACCACTACTCCCTCTTTCCGCTGAAGGCCCATAAAAAATGAGGAATTGGGGCACTGCTTGGCGCCGTCAATATATTCACTAGGATAAGGATGACACTGCAACATTCCATAGGTGTCTCGTTCTATCTACAAATTGAAAATATGTAGAATAGATGAAAAGCGGTTTCGTCTATGGTTTTCGAAAACTAACATAACTGAAGCATTTAATTTATTAGTGTTGCCATTTTATGAAGCAAATCACATTGAACACTAATAAAATTACCTTTAATGTGAGTTGTCTTATTCGAGATTCAACCCAGCCCCTCCAAGCTAGCAAATCATCAGTCTCAGCCGCAACAATGTCAACCTGCAGATAGTTTTTGTAGGCCTCAAAGAATAGATATGGCTCAAACAGCGCACTCCATTTGCTCTTGTTCAATTCAATTTCCTGCAATGGAGATAATTGGTGCTCAAGTAACAAAATTAGTAAGATGTAAAAGATAGAACTTGTGCTCAAACTATTTTTATATCAAAGATAGTCTGTTACTGCACCTCACACACTTTATATCCATATTGAAACTGCTCCATCATAACCCTTAGAGTACTGGTTGAAACATTATAGCTTGAGTTCATGGAAGGGTATGCAGGAGTTATAATTGGCATGTGATGGGTACGGTCCCGAGGATACTTTCTGGGATCCCACACTGGGAACCCGAGTTCATCTTCTTCTATAGAACATAACATAACGGGGTTCGGCCAACGCCACTGTGTATAAACTCTAAAGAATCTCGACACTAGCATGCTAGGAATTGCATTAGGATACAGCTGGCAGATACGAGCCACCAAAAGTGCCCAATTTACACCACCCAAATATCCGGTTACCTGAAGATATATATTATCATGCATGTACATTGAGGTAGCTAACCATGACATTGCATTATAGAGCACTATTGAAAAGAACAGATGCAGAATAGACTCACATTTGAATAAACTCCACGTCTCTTAGCCCAGAATTTTAAACATCTCAACGTCGTCTTAAAATGCTGGACAATATAGTTGAAACGAAAGAAAAAAGAATGAATTACCAACATAGCAGCAGTAGAAAAACTTAAGTGAATCATATCAAGTCTGTATGTCCACCTCCAGATTAGGAACGAGCTTTAGAATCTGGTCTGCAACCCTGCAACCATTCAGGCTTCTAACAGTTGGTTCATCAACATTGTGCAAAACAGATCCTTGTGATATGTCAAAGTCCTGTTAAGAAAAAAAATTGAAATATTTTAAGTACGAATGTCCTCAGGGATAATATGCAATAACAATAACCAAATACTAGAACTTCCTCATTATTGAACACTACAGAAAGCAATAAAGAAAACAACTTTGTAACATGTAAAAGACATACAATTGACGATGTATAAAATGAAAATGCAGCTAGGACGAACTCCAGTACTTACTTCTGGAATTACTAAGAGATCAACGCATGCATAAAGAAGATCGATGGATATTCCCTGATATTTGAATTTCATAACTGGTACATGAGCATCTAAAATTGGTTGGAGCTCAGTCACTTCTTCCAGTTCAGACAAAATATTATATAAAGTACCGAAGAAATCCTCCTGGAAAAGAAGTATCTATATAAAAATCCATGTATCCTGCTATGTTTATAATTAAACGTTAATATCATACTAAGTAACCTCTCTATTAATGTAGGAAGGACCAATACACAAAGTATCGATATCAGCCCCAGGTCCATGCACCTACAGCAATCAAAGATTGGTCAGTATGCAGATATTCCTTTAAGTAAAGAAAACAAAAACTGGCACAAAGTGACAGGTATCAGTGGCACGTAAAACAATTAAACAGAGACAAGTATCAACATTCACCAAAAGCGAAACCTCAGGCAATCAATATCTTTACTCTGTACTTTTACCGTATGACTCTTCCATGATAAGTTGGAGAATTAAAGAATCACTGAAAGCTGTAATGCATAACAAAAATATCGATTGTGAAGGGTATGAAAGCCTACCCCTAGCCTGTAAGAACCAAAGGTATATATGACGGCATTGGCATCTTCCACCATCTGATCAGTGTACCCTCTTAGTCTGGTCAGCTGCTTGACCCAACCTTTTACAATCTGCAACATTTACCACACTTTAAACACTTTCCATACCGATGTAACTTTCTGTGTGCAGTAGAGTGGATAATAAAACCCACATCAATCGATCTTTCTAGTCCCCCACCATCTATAATCAAGGACACTGTCACTAATTTTCGCAATATTTCTTTACAAGGTTTCATTCCACCAAAGAAACTACTCTCAAGTCTCATAACTTTTGAAGCTGTGAGTCCAACCAAAACATGAATAAAAGGAAGTAAATTTAATACCTGAGCAATGCAGCTAAGAACACTTTCCCTCTTCAAAGTTTCCTCCTCGCTTTCATACAACCCCGAACTGATCAAAAGCTTGAATCCAACAAATTTCAAAAATCACAACTTTAATATAATAACGTGAACAAAAGCCCTAATATTTCCAAAAAATAGCTCAACTAACTAACCCGCTCCAGTTCAGAATTCCGCAACAGATCCGCTTCAGTAGGTCCAGCAAGAGATATCGCTTTCGTCAGTTCAACCTTCTTAACCGCTACCCTGTTATTAGGCGATGCCATTGCCAGCAACACTTAAAGCAAACACCTTTAGATCCAAACAAACTTCAGATATTCAAATCACCAGATCGAAACCCTAGATCGAATCAAACCCAACTACTACGCTCAATTCCACGTATACAAAACGCGAAATTGAAAGATTAGGGTTTTAAAAGAAGGTTGAAAGAAAAAGGAGAAGGCTGTGGAGGGAAGGAAAGAAGCGATCGGAGAACGAGTCGGCGGCGCGTCGCCGTCCGATCGACGAAAGGTTTTTGAGAAGATGAAAATCTGCAACTTCTCTTCGTCTAAGGCCGCGTTTGCCTTTAATTAATTGATTAGGCTCACAGTTTCAGTATTTAGTATTAAGCCCCATTTGTTTTGGATATTACAATACTGACCACAAAGTTATTGTATTTTTACATCTACCCCTGAAGTTTACGTATTGTCGTAATCATATCAATTGCACTATGAACATTAAAACAGTTAGTTTAAATTAAGGATTGGAATAAAACGTGTCTATTTAATTGAATTCAACGTCACCAGGTTATACTGTTAATGTAGATAAAAGCCTGCTGTAAACAACATGAGAATGAATTCTAAAATACACGAGTTCCATTTCAAGATTTGGGGCCATCTGACTGGCAGTAATAGACAAAGCTGACATGGAAGTTTAACCATTTCGGATTCAGATGCGATTAAAAATTGAGACGACTTATGTTTCCATTATGCAGGCATGGAAGCCTGATTGATTTAGCGCCTTGTCTGCAAAAGAAGAAGTATAATAATTAGTGGAATATGATTGAATTGGTGATTCCAACAAATAAGATGGGAACAGAGGCTGACTATAATGGGGTACATTATTTGTCAGATAAAAACATCAAAACATGATTAAAATCCGCGTATATAAATTTTATTTTTTAAACTTACTTTACGCTTTTTGAACTTCTTTCTCCCACCATCACTAAAGGGTCGATCCTCATTCATATCTCCATCCTCGCCGCCAAAGTCAAAAGATTTAAAGTCGTCAAATGTTTCTGTCAGGCCAATCAAGCTGATATAAAAATGAAAAAAGGTAATATTAGTGTCAAGTTTCAAAGTGCATCACTGACTGAAACTAAATACAGAGATGCAATGATTTCATTCATAGCATAATTGCATACCCGTTTCTTGATTTCTTTAGATGTTTTTCTCTCTTCTTATCCATCTTTGTAATAGGAGCTCTGGCAAACTGGTCTTCCTCCAATTGTTCTTTATACCGCCTTTTCTCTAAGTACCTAGTTAATTCCTTGCTTTCATTTCCAATGAACTCGCTTATCTGAGAAGATTAATATCAAAAGTTCATAATATGAATTAGATAGATTGTCAGAATAGCTTGCGGTTGCGGGTTTAGCAAAAGTAATTGAGATTTTTAAATTTACTGACCTCTTCAGGTCTACCCTCCATTTCATTTCTCAAATCTCTGATAACCATACTATTTTCAGATTGCCTTTGCATCTGTTTCTGTTTTCTCAATGCATTCTTTTCCTCTCGTGACATCTTATCTTCATCCATCGCAGCAGGAGCAAACCTTGAGGGGCGATACACACCAGATGAATCCTACAAAAAGAACAAGAGGCTGATGACATGTTTCATTATTAACCAATGGACAATAACGAATCTGATAAACTCACCAAGATTGCATCTTCTGTCTTGCTAACAAGCAAATCTGGATTTGGACGATACTTCAACATATCTTCTGAGTCTTCAGTCTCTTTCGGTTCCTTTACATTAGTTGCTGCCTCAGTCACATCTTCAGCAGTACCCATAAGCTTCCGGATTTGATACTGCATTTTTTTATCTATGCCTCGCACCTGTTTCAACACAAACAGTTAATTTCTCATAACAATCCCACAAACAAACAAATCACATACACAAGAATACACCATACCTTTTCTAAGTAAAGTCTGATCTCCACAAGAGTTCGAACAACAGGGTGATCTTCAATAGGATATCCCTTCGCTTTGCGAAGCAGATAATAAACAAGGGATTGACAATAACTAAGAAGCAGCAAGTGTTTAGCTTCCAAATAACTTATCCCATCTGCCGTTGGGTATTGGCTTTCTTTAACCTATAAAATACAACACAATCCTTAGCAAACCTACTTAACTTGGCATCACAAGCACAAGTAATCAAGTCTCACTGCAACCAGTAAACGTAATGAGTAAAATTCATTCAAAACGCGCTACATTCGCTCGCCTATACCTATACATACATAAGCTTAAGACTGCTAATGCAAATTGACTCGACCGCGATAAAAAGTATACAAATTTGGTTTGTAAATTGTAAAACCTTAGCTGTCAAGGCTTCAATTTTACTTCTCAAAACATCCAATCCTCCCTTCATCTCTTTCAACACTGTCACTAACTGAGGCGCTTCTCTGCACAATAAAAAAATTAATAAAATTCAGCAATCAATAGAAAGTAGAAAAAACGAACAAACCCTAATTCAACAAGCTTACTTCTTCACAATTTTATCAGATTGAGCCGAGGAGTCGATGGCGTTAAGCTCCATCGTTTCTCTCCGGTTTCCGTCTCTGCAGATTGCAAACCCTAGCGGAGGTATTACAAGGGTTTAGCCAAACTTGATTTTTTACTTATTACAATAGGCCCCCAGAGTCTGAAGTATGACAATTCTGACCTCAATTTATCTTGTAGCTGTTTTACGTATTCGTTTATTACAAGTATTAAATTTGTGTGCAAATGATTTATTTCTAATCAGTGGTATATTTAATAATTATATAAATGAAATGTGCAGCAATCTAAGAGCATCTCCAATGGTAATATGTAAAGAGGGTATGTAAAATATATTATTATATTGATTATGTAAAATTTGAATGATGAAAAGTGAAATATGTTCCAATGGGGGTTATGTATAATGTGTGTGAATGTGATAGAGATATGTATAATGTAGGCAAAAAGTTATAGAGAATGAGTTAAATTTGATGAGTGAGAAGATGATTATCTATAATTTTAGCTAACTAGTCTAATTTACATAACCCCATTGGAGTGATGCTTTTCTATCCTGTTCTTTATATTTTGATGCCACGTAGGACATTTTACATAACTAAGTTATTATACATAGTGCATTGGAGTTGCTCTAATACGCACTTTGAAATGCTTAGTATCATTTAATTAGAGTTCAGATTCGATGCAACTGACAAAGCAATTAGAACGGATTGAAAATGACGTAGTTTTAATTTAAATGGTTATACAAATTTGTCTTTATACTACAACCAAAATTTAAATATAATAAATCTGTCTTAAAAAGTACATAATTTTAATCTAAACTATGTGTTTTGGATCCATTGCATTAAGCTGTATGCATTATACGATCTCATTCCTTCAATTACTCAATGTTGATATGATACGAATAAAATGGAAACAAAGCTCGTTTTGGTGAATGTATTTCGAGTTAGCAATACAATATGTCAAGGGGAACTTATCCGGAGATGAAACGAGCACATCTTGATCCCAGTATGATCACCCAAAGAATGCGACCTTGAACTCAGCCTCTGTAAATTCCAGATGGGTCTGCATTTTGAATTACCCATGGATGCTCGAGTACCTTGTGCAGTGGCAAACGTTTTGAAGAATCCTTTACCAGCATCTATTTACATTGCAGAAGTGGAATAAAAGTGTGGAGGGTTAGCGTGTGTAGTCTTTCTTGAACCAGGTATCAAGTGAATTAGAGCAGAGCTCACCTGACTAATTAGATCTTTGGCAGCTTCGGATACAATCGGTTTTGAAGGAAACTTCAAATCTACTTTAACAATTCTGCCAAACAGGTGAACATCGCACAATAAATATCAGCAACGAATCACCAAAATGAATTTCAGATGTGGGATTTGAAGAAATGCATCAGCTTAACAGTTCTAAAACGGCAAGGAGTATCAAAGTAGACTGAGGTTATTGCGCAAGTATAGTAGATAAAGTACTGAGCAAATAAATAAACAAACCTTCTGTATGTGTCCGAATGCTCCTTGGCTTCAAAAGGGGGTTGTCCGTATAGAAACTCAAAACACAGGACCCCAAGACTCCAGATGTCTACACTTGCATCATGTTCCACACTCTCCACTGTTCAAGCAAGCAAAAATTTTAAGCAAGGAATCCAAATTCGTCACCCTAAATTGAAACAGCTTGACGGACAGACGGAGCATAAGAACACCAACATACCCATCTCAGGAGGTAAGTAATCCAGGGTGCCGCACATGGTTCGCCTGCGGTTAAATGTGTGTACTGACCAGCCAAAGTCAGCAATTTTAAGTTCTCCCTTCAAAGATAAAAATGAGCCAGCTCTAATATTCGTCCAAGAAAGAGCATTAATAAGCTATAATATTAAACGACATTAAAATGCCTTTGTAGATATACCTCAGCTCCTACAAGAAGATTCTCTGGTTTGATATCTCGATGTATCACGTGCTTCCCATGACAATATATGAGTGCCCTTGCCAAAGATGCAATATACTGTCATCAAAGTACAACAAACAAATATGATTTAAGATGAAATATACTCAGATTTCTCAAATGAGAAGATCAGAATCCTAGAGATGACAACATAAGCATCAGTATTCATCCATAGTTTGAAATCAATATGCCAACTCACAGTAGCAGAGCGCCTTTCACTAAAGTATTTACACTTCTGTAGCTGCTGATACAATTCACCTTTAGCTGCGTACTCTAGAATCAAATAAACCCGTTTCTGCAAAATCAAACGGCACACAATTGCAGACAATGTTAATAAAAACAGATCATCATTATTTTCATATTAGCTTAATGCTTCATGTGAAAAATACAAACACCATATCTCCCAATGTTACCTGGTCATAAAAATATCCATAAAGGCGCAAGATATTGGGGTGTCTTAGATGGCTTTGTATTTCGACTTCCCTTCTTAGCTGATGCTCCACTTGGGACTGTTGTAGCTGGCTCTTGAAAAGGACTTTAAGAGCCACCACATGACTACTCTGTAAATCATAAGTTGGGCTCATCAGGTGTAAGAAACATAAATGGGGACTATCCAATTCCACGGTAACAAAAACATGAAAGCACACCCTTATCTCCCTAGCCACGTAAACATGCCCAAACTTTCCTCTCCCGAGTGGCTTCCCTATTTCAAAGTCACTCAGCGTCCATCTCCGCTGCTCATTACATGATACCTGGACCGGAAAAACACAAAATTAACTCAATCAAAGAAAAAAGCTACTGATCACAATATTACAAATCGAGACGAAAAGCAGCTCAGTAACATTCAACCCATCAAATCCATCCAAGCATGACTTGTAAAAATAACAATTTACACCATCATATAAACTTCTGATTGATGATTCAAATCAACAAAAAGGATGGTTTTTTAAAATATTATGAATACAGGTCAACCCTAAAAAACAAAAAGGTCAGAAAGAAACGATCAACAAAACAATCCCAGATCTAAATGTTACATCCTCTCGTACGATTCAAACCGATTTACAACGAACAATCTTCGGATGACAAAACCCTAAAAATGCGATTTGAAAGGACGCGTGGAGATATTGAGGATTAAAATTTACCTCATCATCAACAGGTCGGTTTTCCGTCGCAATCGTCATGGAGATTCTCAGCGGTGGTGCGAGAGAGAAAGACGGCGAGGAGATCAGAAAAAATCTCCGGCGAGGAATCGGAAAGCTGAGAAAATTCAAATTTGAGATGAAATTAAATGACCTAAAAATTGGGGATTTTGAAAAACAAATAAAGGTCAATCGCTCCTTGCTGTAACGGTCCAATTTACGTTATTGGACACGTGGGGAATTCAAAATTGGGCCGCTAAATAGTTAATTGGGCCGGCCGGCTCTACCTCAATATTAATCATTTACTCAATCTAAACAGAATAAAAAAGTAAACAAATCACACCGGAAATATCTCCTGATTTGCAATTCGCGTCGACAACTCGGACAAACTCGGTTTAAAAACACGGTTTCATCCCATCCGTCCGATTTTCGGTGGCCACGTCGATTATTAAAATTAACGGTCAAGATCGCGAGTTATTAATCCGCGCGTGGAAAGTAATTCAAAACACCGCAACGGCTCTATTTGAATAAACAGAAAATTCAACGGTGGAATTTGCATTGCTGTCAAGTCATACAGGCTGTTGCACTCAAGTCTGTTTCGGGCAGCCTGCCCGGACCTCTATATAAACCTTTACTACCCTCGTCCTTCATTCATTCGTTCATTCACACTTTTTGAAGTCACGCGTTTCTCGAATCTTCTCCGCTAAGCATTTCGATCTTCGAATCTCGAATTCTCGATGGCGATGAAGTCTGCCGCTGCTCTGATGATGCTCGCCATTGCTGTTTTGTCGTCCATTGTTTCCGCTCAAGTCGAAGCTCCGGCGCCGACTCCTACCTCTCCAGCCGCCGCCGTCTTTCCATCGGCTGTTGCGGTGGTCGCTGCTGCTGTTGGAGCGTTCGTGTTCGGATCTGTTTCGAGGATGTGAAGATGAGTATGAGTATCGATCTGGATAGTGTGATTGATGATCTAGCCATCTAGGGTTTATGAGATTTGGTGTATGTGTTGTTAAGTACATAATTGCTTGATTGTATTTTGAGTACTATTCATATTAATTTCACATTCGCTATTTTGTTTTCTGTTCAGTTGTGTTACGCTTCGATTTATTGAATTTATATTTATGTAATGTTGATTTTGTGAACTGTTGAATTATAGATCTGAAAAAACGGGTTGGTGGGTGCAGTTTGCTTAAAGCAAAAGCTCCGCTCACAGGATGGCTGACAGCTAAAGTCTCGTATGATCCTTAAACTTTTATGCCACTAGATATATTCTCATCTAGCCTTATCGTAAATTTTCGTAATACCCGAACTTGCTACTTGCACCCAGATAAACCCGGCATAATTTAGTGGATCTCGTTTTCTATAATGATGGATATGATAGACAAAACAGGGCAACCGGTTGCCAGCAAATTGATTCCTAGAAAAAAGGTGGTCACTAAAAGGTTCACAGTCACGAAGCAGGTTCAAGTCGAGTTGCAGGCTTGTAATTCTCTTCACCTGTGTGTTTTTTCAATCAAGTTGACTGATTCATGAATGGAGGTTTCGTGCATCAGGTGAAGCTCAGCCAGCCCAAGCCTTGTCAGGTTTATTCAATTGAATCCAGCTTGACCACTGGCAAGAAACATTTGCCAGATGGGAGGTTTGTGTTTGTTCATCAGTTGATTGGGATCTATTCTGCTGGCTTGAAATGATATGGTACGGAAGTAAAGAAAGGTTTTTTATGCTAGGTACTGAAAGCACGGTCAATGATTATGATCTGCGTGGAGCTGATCGGAAAGTGTATGCATCATTGGTAAGGAGAAGGAAAGGCAATTCAAAAGCGTGGAACTCATTGCGTCTGAAAATTCACATGGCTAGCTGTCATGGGTCTGTTCGTGCTTACTGCTAAATATCCGGAGGGTTCGGTTTGCCAGGAAAGGGTAGGGTATAGCTAGTTTTTACTCATGAACCGGTGTTTTCTTTATATATATTTTTCTCTTTCAAGTGTTTGTGCTTGGTCTATCATCTGAATCGCCTTGATTATCTATATACACTCGCTCCTGGCTCTGATTTCCTTTTTTTATTGTGCCTCCAGATTGCTGATGCTGTTGGGGCTTTTCTCATGATGGAAATGGCTCACACAAGTTAGCGGATATTGTGATTACAACTGCTCACAAGGTATTAGCAGGATGATTTGTGCAACTTTAGCTCCACGCAAAGTGTCAGTGATGTTTAGCTGTGAATATATTCTGATTGTGAACTTACGTATGACTTGTAAATCTATTTTTTCGAGTCCCAAAGAGGACCAATTGGCATTATAATCTTCAAGAAGGATCAAGTGTTAGGTGTTGAGTGGAAACGTTTATAAACAATGCTTTCTTCCAAGATTCCAGTTTTATTTCCTTCTCCTTGTTTTATATGAAATCATTTTGACAAAGGTCATAACCATACAAGTGGTGGTCTTGCAGTATGCTCAAAGCAAGCTCAGTCTCCAGAGTTCAAGACTTAACAGAACAAGGCATTTATTCTCTTCCTCTTTTTCCGATAAATAAGGAACATCTGATTCGATGTAAATACTTTCTTCGCTCCTTAAGTTTAAAACTGTGTTCCTTACCTCATGTCTCTTAGCTGGTTGCAACTGCAGGACCCTTGAAGTCAGTTTGGGTTTGGGATATTCACTAGTTTCTGGTGGGAGTGATAACAACTTAGGTCTTGTAGATTTAAGGCCGTTGGTAAGTGTGATCAGAATGACACTGATTTGTTTGTCTCATTTTAGTTTCATCTCCTATTGGCCCTACTTGCGAGCAATTTATATTACCCAGTCAACTTTTTGGAATTTACCACTGAAAATTTGTTTTAATCCGACTGTTAACGAAACTGCACTGACGCCTAGTGTCATAAGAATTTGCTCACCTGCCGTGACCACCAGGGAATTCACTGTGAAAGAATTCTAAGCCATTGCAGACTTTATTTACGAGGGAGTGCAGATAACTTGCAATGCAAACACCTAGCACCAGGAACCATTCTCCAAGACTTCTTTGAGTTCATCATATTTCCTTCTCCCATTGACTGACCGCGTCTTGGACCTGCAAAAGAGAGTAGAAGCGCTGACAACCAAGTTCCCAATTCCCAGGCTTTGAGAGTTTGTGCACTTGTCCTTCATTTATATTTCTAGATCTAATAAGCCTAGCTTTGCCATTCAGTATAAAATGATATATGAAGTTTCTTTTGAAGTCCAAGGCTCTAAAGTGATGTTGCCTGTCTTAAACTGTTAGGGCAAGTACTGTTTAAAAGAGCAGGACAATCTCTAACCAGGCAAATAACTTGTACAGAGTATAATAGGAGAATAGAGTAGTCCTAAACATACCACAAAATTCAAGATTCACATAATTCTCGCATGTTTAGTCTTACAATTGAGTTCAAGATTGTTTCGTTAAAGTATATAGGGCCTTTACTGATCTATCTTTTTTTCTTGAAGTATAGGCGTGATGAACAAATCGCAGAAAGTCAGTAAAGATTATAGATATCCCTAGTGTGCGAGTTTACATAAGGTTTACGGAACATACATAAGGAATGATGCAAGTTTGCAGTGATATAGAGTTTGTAAGTGTTTGAAAACTGTGGCAGGGTGTATGCTGAAGCTCAGTACATAATGCATCTGGCTCTGGCTTTGGCTTCAGCTCATGTTGTGGGGATATTGTGGACCCTGGGTTAATGCTGGCACCTGTCAGTCATAGTGTGTTGCTGGCTTCCAACAGCTTTGTGAGTCGTGACCTGGAATAAGACAATGAATGCTCGTCATGGGCTCTGTACTGATGGAGCAGAAGCCTTGGCTTTCATTTTCATCCTAGCTGGTTGCATTGTTCAAGTGCCAGGTTGTTGTGGTCTTTGGTCACAAGCACACTGCTCACCCCATTGTGCAAAATAGCATCATTTTTTATCAGTTAATTACCTTAAAATGATATATAACTCTCCGACTTCATTTTGCCAGCAGTAGTTAGCCTTCTTTATATGTCTGATCATATCTGTAAACAAATTATCTTGCACGTAGAAAATTACCCTTTTGCAGGCCTTAAAGATTCTGCCTTCATTGACCTTTGATGGTTTGCTCGCTGGAATTACAAGCCGACAGGATCTATACAGCCATACAAGGTGGAGTGAATGTCATGCACTCGTCGATGGTGTCGGCCAGTGGCGGATCCAGAAGGTTAGACTTGGGGGGCAAAATTCAGAGGTGGTGGGGATTCGAACTCATACTCAGCAGGGTTCAGAGTCCAGACCAGCTACATTACCAGCAGAACACTTAATTTAGCTGTCTATTTATCAAAACCTACTTATAAAAAATGATTTTCTCGAGATTAGGAGGGCAAGAGACCCTGCCAGCCCCTCTTGAATCCACCCCTAGTGTCGGTAGATGCGCGTTATTAGCTTCATCGTCGGTAGAAAAACACATGCTGATGGTATCTTGTCTTAATCCATCATTTTCAATTTCGCTTTGTTGAATGAAATGTCTCATCTTTCCCATTTCAGACCCAATGGAGTTTCAGCTTCATGCAACTGCAGATTATTTACAAGGCCAGCTGCTGTTCTCTTATTTCTTTTTCAGTTCAGACATCAATTTTTAAGGTACTTAAAGTGACACATACCAACACTCAACCTGATATTGAAATGTATTCACACCAACTTTGAATTTAATTTACACCACGTTTCAATCCAAACTCAATGTGTCACGATTAATAATTGAATGTGAATTTAAAAAACATTGTTAAATAATGAACTGTGAGTTTCAAGTATTATTCTAATCATTACATTAAAAATGAGACAGAGGAATCATGACTCAATCATTTAGTATATTCTTGTTTACCATCTTAATCACGTTCATTAATTAAGCGAGAGATGTGATTAAGTAAATACTAAATACAATTCTGTACCGACAAAATGGGAGCCAAAAAGAAAGAGGTCAATGTCAAAGGGCAAAATCGTCATTTAAATTTTAGAAAAAGGATCCAAATCCAACCCAACAAAATCTGTCGGTCAACTAACCCATGGTTAATATTGACCGGAGTATCTGGTTAATACAAAATAACTCCCCAGTTAAAAGCGGGACCGCTCGTGAGTCGTCGTCGTCATCGATCGTCTCTCCCAAATCTCTTCTTTCTTTCCGTGTCTCTGCTGCGTCGGTGGCTATTATTGCTGCTCCGCCAGCTCCCCATTTTAATACAATAAAGTTTCGATTTTTACGCTTCCCAATATTTTTAAAGATTTCAACTTTGGCATTCTTTCTTGCAAAATGGGGTTCAATTAATTACTGGGCATTCGTGAAACCCCATGGAAGATTATCCTAGCGACTCCGTCTTCGTTGATATTGAGAATCTTTCTCCTGTTGGAACGGTATGTGTTTTGATTTTTTAGTTTTCTTTAATGTATTAGTTTTTGATTGAATATTGCTGTTGAGCTGAGAGATGGTAGTGGTTGTGATTGTGGTGTGGGTGAATAAGTGAAGAGTTCTTCGATTTGAAAGTTGGGTTGAAGCTGCATTTTGGATTGGGGTTGAGAATGGAAGATTTCGGGGTTTCTTGGTGGTTGGTGTTTAAGGAAGTGAATCAGGTTTTAAGTATTGACTAACGTGGAATCTTATTCAAGAGATGGTGTTTAGTCAGTTTTCTGCTTTCTTTCCGGTTTTGAGAGGATTGATTGTATTTTGTTTTGAGTAAGCGCTTGTTGAGGTTGTTGGTGTCATTGTAATGAATACATTAATAGGCTTTTGGTTTATGACGTCTTTGAGTTTTCATGTTGGATTGTTTCATTGCTCAACTAATTTCAAAAGAAGCTTATAGTTTTATAAGATTTGTATCCCTATACAGCTGCAATTATGGTGATGATATTGATGTGATTAGGAATGTGGGAATTTATATTTACCGTTGTTTACTGTATGTGTATGTATTAATTGTTGCGTGTTTGGCAATAAATAAGATTCACAAAAACAGTAATCTTCTTTTTTGGTGATAAGGGTAGGCTTTGACGTATTTGAATTGCCCTAGGGCAACTTTTATAGTTGATAGAGAAGTCTTGTGGAGTAGTGACGAGTGAGTGGAATGAATGGCATCCAGATTCGTACTGTTTCCTGATGTATCTTGTTGTTTTCAATACTTTCATTACTTTTTTCATATTATAATTCTTTTTGCTGAGTGGTTAAAGTGTCTCGAATTTATTTTATGATTGCAAATAATATTTATTGCTAAATGCAGGAGCATCATGTGAGAACTCGAGTTGGGCCATTATCAGTTACCATCATTGGAGACCATGACAAGCCGGGACTCATTACATATCCAGATTTAGCTTTAAATCGTAAGTGGGCGCATTTTGCCTTGTTTGTTTACTTTCCAAATTTCCAAATACCTTAATTTCTTATTACAAACTCACAATTAATACGTGATTGGTAAGGAAAGAATAGACCAACCATGTTTGTATGATATTCATGGTATTTAAAGGAATGAAAACCTTTTTTATCTTTTTTATCTTGGTTGAATCATATTTGTCAAGTCGTTTAGATTTTAAGAAAACTAGTTTATTGATAAATGTATAGGTCACCAAGTGATCAAGTAAGCTATTTCCGGTCAATTGTAAATGTTAAATTTAGTTCAGTTCTTTTGAAAAGTTGCTTTATGACCTGGTTCATTTTTTCTCTGCAGATATGTCATGTTTTCAGGGATTATTCTTTAGTCCAGAAGTGGGCGCTTTGATACTTAATAATTTTTGTGTTTACCATATTAGTCCACCAGGACATGAGGTAAGTAAAATAGTAATTTGTGTTGAAACCTTTCTTGTTTACTTTTTATGGGTTAGTGATGGCAGATTATACCTTTCTCCAGTTGGGTGCATCTACTATCAGCCCTGATGAGCCTATTCTTTCTGTTGATGACTTGACCGATCAACTTGCTGAAGTCCTAGACTTTTTTGGGTAACTTATTACCTGTGCAAAAATATGCTTCTGATACTAAAAATATGAACAATTCTGATATGAATGACTGGTGATGTGTTGTGACGATATTTTTCTCCTCAGGCTTGATGCAGTACTATGCATGGGTGTAACAGCAGGAGCTTACATACTCACCCTTTTTGCCGTAAGTTTTCCAGGTTGTGTTGCTTAAGACTTAAATCTTTATCCAAAATGCATTTTATCAACTTTAAAATTTTATTTATTGTGTACCTTTTCTATTTTGCACCAGTTGAGATACAGACATCGCGTTCTCGGGTTGATACTTGTCTCTCCTTTATGCAAAGCACCCTCCTGGACAGAGTGGTTGTGTAATAAGGTAACTCTCGTACACATTTTGGGAACGTTTCCTTGCTTTCATGGGAAAGAAATTTTCTTAAAGGTTGATGTTTGTTTTCAGGTTATTTCCAATTTACTCTACTTTTATGGAATGTGCAGTGTCGTTGAGGAACTGCTACTTAAGCGCTACTTCAGCAAGGTAGCCAGCCTTACCATGCCCTTCCTTTTCAGTGTTTCTTATCTGAGGACGCATCAATACTTACTAATGATGACTTGAACGTTACCAATTGTCAGGATGCTCGTGGCAGTGCTCAAGTCCCAGAATCAGATGCAGTTCGAGCATGCAGAAGAGTAAGTCATCGTTGGAAATTGTCTCAGTTTTTGTTACTTGAGCCTTTTCATCTCAACTATTTTGAGTGACATATTTGTAATGGTGTATTTGTTTGTTATATACAGCTGCTTGACGAAAGGCAAAGCCCAAACGTTTGGAGGTTCCTTGAAGCAATCAATGGGTAAGGCTGTCTATGTTTTATTTGACGGATCCATTCATTCATTGTGTTTTATTTACCTCACAGTCCCTGACAACGGATAATTATATTGTGTTACAGGAGGCCAGATTTGACTGACAGACTCAGAAAACTACAGTGTCGCTCGCTGATATTCATTGGAGAGAACTCCCCCTTCCACTCAGATGCTGTCCATATGACCTCCAAATTAGACCGAAGATTGAGTGCATTAGTTGAGGTAAAACAACGAATACATCCTCTAATCTAATAAAGAAACCATAAAATTTCATCAAATTGTATTTTTCAAGTATTCACTAGTAAACTGTTTATAAATGATAGGTTCAGTCTTGTGGATCAATGGTTACTGAAGAACATCCCCACGCCATGTTGATACCAATGGAGTATTTCTTAATGGGATACCGCTTCTTCAGACCATCCAAGTTCACTATAAGCCCAAGGAGTCCTTTGAGCCCAACCTGTATATCTCCCGAGTTACTTTCACCGGAAAGCATGGGACTAAAATTAAAGCCTATAAAAACACGAGTTTCACTTGAGGTATGACTCCATAGCAGAAGGTAATCCAAGACTCCAGGGCTATATTAATATACTCTCGTCCACTTTGATTGCAACTATTGTGATATGTTATTTGATGTGGTCGAAGTTGAATCAATTGGTGTGCAAGGATCAGGGATCAGTAGATAAAATGGTTTTGGGCTGTCAAGTATAAAGCCGGTATCTTTGGATTCTTTCGATTTTGGGACAAATTTAGTGACAGAATTGTGCAGTCCCCTGTAAAGTACACAGATTATTGAACATCATTTGATGAATAAATTTACAGGAAGATATTGTCGTGTTACTTCATGTGTTCTTCTTTTATGGACACTGCTGTGTTCTCATGTTGATACAAAATGGATACACCTGTTCAAATGTGATCCACTGCAAGGTGTTTTAGCACATCTCATGATTTTTTATGTAAAAATTTAACTTGGAATGACAAAGTTGGGAGACATGCCCAACAAAAACATCATATACAAACCAATACCCAACTTGGAAAAAAGTACTACATAATCAAGTGTAATAATAAGAACAATAAGTCAACTGAGATATCAAAAAATAAAATCTTGACCCACTCTGTGCCCCAATTTCAACTATGATGAATTATTCATTCTCTCATGCAAGGCTGTCATGGCCACCACTCCAAGTTTCTGCAGATTCAGTTTCACCACCGTGTCGACGAACATCTTGGTATCCTCAGCTGTGTTCCCTTCAGGTATATCAACTTCATAAGACTCCAACACAATGGTGTAAACTTTTTCACTATTTGTTGTTGAATCCATCTTTTTGAACTCATTTACAGATGTGACTGATCTATAGTTTTTGAGCCTGTGATCTCCTCCGAGGACTCGAAAACTAAGGATATGATGCTCATCGTCTAGAATTTCTAACCTCTCCGTGCTGGTCGATGCTGGTAGGCCTGAAACAACTGTTACCTCTCTTATGCTTCCAACTTTAAGGTCTCCTTTCATGGTGCAACTCTTGATGAAATGCTTGTATCTGACCGGGTTATCAAAGCTACGGATGAATGGCCAAACTACGCTGAGCGGGGCATCGATACGTTGTGTTACAAGAGATGTACAGGTATTTGGAGCTGAGGTTATTATGTGGTATTTTTGAATGATGGACTCAAGCTCAACATATTCTGTTGAGGTTAAACCATATGGCGGTGTAAGATCGTCGTTGGCCACGGCCATGGCACAGCTTCTACCACTTCCACTGGTCAAGTGTCAGCCGGATTTCCCTAGAGAAATCAGCAACAGAGAAGAAACAATCTTATGCTGATCAAAAGGCCTTGAAATGTTCATATATACAAATGGAACAGGGAAGCTTGTTTTTGTCAAATGGACAAACTTGCCCATTGGCTAACTTTAAATAACACAAAAATGATTAACCACAAATGGCCTAAAGTGGAATGCTAAATGCTAATTAGAAAGTCAATACTAAATTTAGGAGGTCATTAGTTCAAGCAAAGCATATGGGACCACTGAGGATTTGTAAATTAAGTAACAATAATTTGCTGGATTGTGTTTGATCTTCTCATTATAATTTTAAGGTTATTTAGTACAAGAATCTCTTATGTTACTGTTTGTGCTTGCAAATCCAAGGAAGGGAAAGAGTTCTTAAATCCTGATTTTTGCAGTACTATTCAGGTCAACTACAAGTATAAAGAATTGCAGGTTAAGATTTCATCACATGGATACAGACTGATGATCTGCTAGTAAGTTACCTGAATTCGAAAAATTCCTGTCTCGAAAAATTCATTAGATTTTATAAACTGAGTGCAGGTAAATACTTGTTTTTCGCGTAGATAAGTTCACTGTAAAATTTCAGAATATCAGGGAAAAATGATGCCATTTCTGATAGAGAAAAAGTTGGGTAACCAAGGATCATGTGAGTGATCGAACAAACTGCTATATGCCCGTGTGAATCCTCAAAAACTCTATCCCTTCAGCTTTATGTCATTTTTTCGCTACGCCTTTTACTGGATTTTTTCTTCTACTTTCCTGAAGTTAATGCATCAGTGTACCAATCAGTTAGCTTTTATTCAGAACTGAGTTATCATCAGTCTCTTATTTTGTACTTCTTCGAGCGAAAATGAAATATAACCTTTAAAACTTTTTTACAGCATCCAAGAGTTCTGTAAAGACTTTCTGTACCTCAAAGAAAACACAGCATCTTGATTGTTACAGATCTGAGAAAAATATAACAAGTTGAACTGAACAAAAGTCTTCTACTGCCAGCAAACTCAATCACAAAAAAATGGAAAAAAATGAAGTCCAGTTGAGTTAGTTTATGTGTGCTAACCATGTCCAAGTCTGACTCTTTTTACAAGAGTGGCATTAGTATATTTAAGCTAAGGGTCTAGGGGTCAAAATGGTGGACTTAGCCAGCAGTTGATGAGATCCATACTTTAAACTTAGTATTTAAATAAGATAAATTGCTTTTTAATGCTAATCAAATAACTTGATCTTGACTTGTAGTTCTTGCTTTTTCTATAAATTTTCACAATTTTTGATTATTGTAAGATTGAGTGAAAGGTTTTAGGAAGACACGCATATTTTGGTAAGATGGAAGAACATGATTTCAGCTGTTAATTTTTATCAATCCAACGGTTGATAGTGGTAACCGTACATCCCCAACCGCCCGTGTTTTTGCAAATCCAACCGCGTCAATTAATTAAAAACCAACTTAATTTCAACCGTCGAATTAATCAAATCAACGACCTAGATTAAAATATGCATGTCTTTCTAAATTCCAACTCGTAAGATTGATATTTCGTATAATATACGAGTTACAGCGAATCAAAAAGACTTCTGTTTTTAATTAAATAAAAAACATAAAAATGATGTAATAAAAGTTGAAACTATATTAAACATTACGTTTGTGTCCTAAACGTTTGGGCCGTTTAATGCAGTGGCCCAGTAAATGTAAGTAAGCCCAACGAATCAATAGCGCCTTGTTTGGTATTCGTGAAGAACCATCGTGTACAACACTACAATAATCAACAAAACGCTGCGTTTAATGTGATTTTCGGTCTCTCTCGTCTTCCAAACGCGACGCTTTTCCGGCGATGGCGGACAAACCGAGCCGAGCGTTGATCCTCTACGGCGATGGCCTCATGCGATATGTAAAATCATCTCACGATCACCTCCGCTTACTCGCTTCCCGTGCTTGCTGCGGATTCCTTTCACTCCCGAACGCGCCTCCTTCAGGTATTGCTAATCGAAATTTCTACACATTCCGATTTCAATTCGTTGAATTGATCCGTATACGATTTCGTTATTTAGTCATTTTTCATTTATTTCGATTCGTTCAGTTTTGGTTACTGAGATTGATTTGAGTTGATATGAAATGACATGAATTACTTGCCTTATTGGAATTTGGATCACTTTTGTAGAAACTGAGGATAGCAGAATACTAAGGGAATTCGCTGAGCTCCTGGATGCGTCTGAATCCTCGGTTAGTGTTTTTATATTTGCAGTATAACCAACTTGTTCGAGCATGTGATAATTTGATGTTTTTGTTATCAGGTTCACGAGGCTGATAGCGTACCTGCTAGGTTTGTTTATAATTTTTTCTCTTATTTTGACGATTTTTTTACGTGTACGTATTGTCTGTGAATGTTTTGGTACAGATGTAGTTGATATTAATCATATGGTTGGTTAAAGGTTTATGGGCATGAAGGCGGCATTGGTCACCAACAAGCTAGAATTGCAGACTCTGGGAAGAAAACTTGGCTTGACAGTTATTTCGTCTGATGAGTTGGTAAAGAGTACACCAAATATTAATGAAATGCCTTCTGATAGTGCGGCACTTGAGATGTTGAAGTTGCTTGGTTTTGAAGATGGAAAGGTGTTGGAAAATAGCCAGTATGATTTGGTGTTAGTACACATTGGTGCTGGTGAGAACAGCTTATGTGGAGGTGAACGGAAGATGTTGGCTGGTGATGTGGATTTTATGAATAGTTTAGTTGGGGCTGTTATGGAAATGGCTTGCCAAGGATCTGAAATTAGCTCGCGTCTACACTTGTCTGTTGTGATGAGCTATGGTGAAGTTTCAGAGAGTGATAGTTCCTGCACATCGGTTTTGAGGGATGAATATGAGAATTCTGGTCTCTCAGCTGTAATCCCTCGCCAAAGTTACACCATGAAGGGAGGACATCCCCGGGAAAATGTTAGGTGAGTGGAGACATATTGTATTTGTTCTTACATTTTTCATTACTTTGTAGAAACTCATTGTTTGAAGTTGAGCAGACACTACGCCCCTCTGTTAGTGGCTCAGTTACAGGATGGTGTAACTCGGAGGGATAAGGCAGATGTTTTTTCTTTCGAAAACTTCAAAAATGTGAGTTAGCTCATCTTTCCTTAAGCTACTAACATAGCTAAATCCTATTACATTGCTTCATTGGACACTCATTTATCACTTGATCAATCAAGGATGTTATACTTTATCAATCAAACAAACTGTTTTACTTGATTCGTGAGTATATCTTTCTGACATATATACTTACTTTTCTGTGTAGCATGGAGCAAATCTTACAATACCAGCTGACCGATTGCTGCATGAGGTAGCATTTAAGCTCTGGAAGGCACCCAAGTATGGAGCATGAGTGAACTTGACAGTTCAACTTTGCTGGAATAAATCTGCTTGCTCGCTCAGTCTTCAGCCGGTCCCGAGTTGAATACTAATTCAGTTATTTATAACCTCCTAACTTTCTTGTGACTCCTCTCAACACGAGCCTGTTACTGCCTCCAGTTAGCGGCTGATGCTATACAATATATTTGTATGGTAAATAAGTCGGATCAATTTGGTCAGTCTGGTTTCTCAAGTTTTTAAAATTGTGTTCTGTATTCATGAGATCAACACTAAGGAAAGGCCCAAGTATATACCGGGCCTCATCCAACTCGCTTCATTGGATCCAAGTGTGGAGAAGCTTCTAGAACAAAAGACAAGACTTGTGGAACAAATCCAAGAAATATCTACAACAATCTCCATTCGCCACCGCCAGTTAACACACTCTGTTGAATAAAGAACGTTCTAGAACATTCCTCTACCAAACACAACACAACACCTTGGCTGCTATAAATATACACCCGACCAAACTCCCGCAAGTTTCTCATTCAAAATCAACCCGAATACAATCAATCATCATCAAATGCAGGATGTTCAGAAACCGATGGATTGCACGAGATAGGAACGCCACCGTTTCTAACAAAGACGTATGAAATGGTTGATGATCAAGCTACAGATGATGTTGTGTCTTGGAGTATAGCTCGGAACAGTTTCATTGTTTGGGATTCCAGTAAGTTTTCGACCACTTTGCTTCCTAAGTATTTCAAGCACGGCAATTTCTTCAGTTTCATCCGCCAGCTCAATACCTATGTAAGTACTGTTGACCCTCTTCTATTATCTGATTATCAATTTTAGGGCTTTGTTGAAAATGGATTTGATGCTGATTTGGGTATTTAGATTTGTTTCAATTCATGTGTTGACAAGGTTGATTGATGTTGCAGGGTTTTAGGAAGGTGGATCCTGATAGATGGGAGTTTGCGAATGAAGGGTTTTTAAAAGGGCAGAAAGATTTGTTGAAAACCATCAAGAGGAGGAGACATGCTGGGAAAAATGTGCAACATGGAGGTGGTTCTGCGTGTGTGGAAGTTGGGGAGTATGGTTTAGAAGGTGTGTTAGAGAGGCTTAAGAGGGACTGCAATGTGTTGATGACGGAGATGGTGAGGCAGAAGCAGCAAGAGAAAGAGTCGAGAGAGTATATGATTGTGTTGCAGAAGAGATTAATAGCTGCGGAAAGGAAGCAAAAGCAGATGATGGGGTTTCTTGCTAAGGCTGTTAATAACCCTGTGTTTATTCAGCAGATTTTGTTGGAGACAGCAGAGAGAAAAGCGCTGGATGAGGATAATGTGAAAAGGAAGAAAAGGCTTATTGCCAGTACGAGTAGGAGTACTGCTGGTGGAGAGGAATTCCTAGAGAAGATTGATGACTTGGCTGTTTATAATGATTCAGTTGGCCAAGGTCAGCTCCAAGATGAGCAGGGCCAGGATGAGCTGGCTGACATGAGATCTGAGTTTGATTCATTGTTTAGTACAAACATGGAGAGTGGTTCAAGCACTGGTGTAAAGCAGCAGATGGCCGAACCAATGGCTATGATTGGAGAGAGTAACATTGATTCTGTGAATGAGATGTTGTTGGACGAGCTGCTTGGTGATCATGTAGCGGTTGACAATGATGATGATGATGTTGATCGTCTTCTTCTTGGACACATTCCAGAAGTGGTGGACTTGGGAGGAGAAAGCTCATCTGACTGGGATGAGGACTTGCAAGACTTAGTCGACCAAATCAATTCCTTCGAACCTAAGCCGTGAGAAAACTGTAGTGAAGAATGATTAGAGTGGCATGTAAAATTTAAATGTTTCAGTGGCTTGTCTGTGTGTTTCTGCAACCCATTTGCCTGTGCTATACGGGAAAATAATCTTTTTTCATACCGCAGTGAAGAATGTTTGGGACATTGGCAGATGGAGACCAACAGGGTGGCAAGGGACAGCCATGTTGTGTCCTTTTGATATTTTGTCTCATACTTATGTTATTTCTGATACTAGCCCTGAACTTACTGAAATCCAGCGCTCTTATATTTGTCATTTCACTTTTGCAGGCTGAGGTTGACAAATAAACTGAATTCGAGGATGAGTTCCTGCACCAAGCCTGTATATGAGATGGTTTATCCAAAGGGTCAATCTTATTAGGATACATTTCTTACATGATGGCTTGAGCAGCAGTCAGGGAGCTCCTTGGTTTTGCGTGGTTGACAGCAGCTCATTTGTTCCAACTTGTTCTAGGTTCTCTCCTGTGCACAATAAGATTGTTGGGGTTCAGGATTAGTTTGAAAGGTTAATGGCTGTGATTTTGCTGATTAAAGATGACTGGTACTTGAACTTGCAAGTTTGGTACTCTTGGAAACTGAATTTCAGTTCTGAATGGACATATAGAGATTGTATCATGTGGATCTATTTATTTTAGTGGACTCGTGAAAATCACTTTATATTCGTTGATTGTATTTTTTCAATGCATCAGATTGTGTCAACTTATAATGAAACATGTGAGTTGTACATGTTTTGCAAATGACGGGGTGTATTGAAAAAATGCAATCAATAGATGCAAAGTGGAGTTAACGAATTTATAAAAGTAGATGAAATGGTCCTATGGTCCTATTTTCAGGTAATACAAAAACTACTGATTTAGATGGACATTTTGTCAGACATGGAACAAGGGACAAAACTCTGATGATCAGGAATCTAAAACCAGACGTGCATAAAGACAAACTCACCCAAACCAGCATCTAGGACTGTATTCTCAACAAAACAAAAGTTACTATTCCACCATCAGAACAGCATCAGTTCCCTCCACAGCACATTATAAAGCTCCAAAGAGATCAATCCTGGCAGTGGCCCACCTTCATCCGCAGAAGATTTATTTTGTGATTTTTTTATCTATATTTAATCCTCTGTGATACCTCATAAGTGGCATATCTGATCATGATCCCCCCATCTTGCATCTATAAAACAATCCCAAGTAGTGAGGCATTTTAGTGGTCTTGGTCTTCATATTCATCATCATGGAGTTGTCTGTCCTTCTAGGATCTTTGATGCCTCAGTTTGGGCTGGTGGGTGTCAACATGTCTGCAGTTGGCTTCACCCTTTTGCTGGGTTTTATGGTGGGAGTGGTTGTGTACTTGTATGCTCCGTCATGGGGAGTCAGAAAAGTTCCTGGTCCTCGAGCTCTCCCTTTGGTGGGACATGTTCATTTGCTCGCAAAATATGGCCCTGATGTGCTGTCTCACCTCGCCAACCAGTATGGTCCTATTTTCAGGTAATACAAAAACTACTGATTTTTAACAAAGCTGAAATGGGTGAGTGAGTAATCTGATTTTCTATTTTTGCAGGTTTCAGATGGGAAGGCAGCCTCTGGTGATCATAGCAAGCCCCGAGCTATGCAAGGAAGTGGGAATCAAGAAGTTCAAAGATATCCCAAACAGAAGCATACCTTCTCCTATTGCCTCTTCGCCTCTTCATCAGAAAGGCCTCTTCTTCACCAAGTAATCTATCAATCTGTCTATCACCATCAGGTGCCTGATCAATAATGTTTGAGATGGACTGTTTGCTTATCTGTTTGTTTTTATTCTTGCAGGGACTCAAGGTGGTCAAGCATGAGGAACACAATCCTTTCAGTGTATCAGACATCACACTTGGCTAACTTAGTGCCCACAATGCAGTCTTGTATTGAATCCGCATCTAAAAGTCTTGACACTGAAAAGGATAGCATTACATTTTCAGACCTCTCCCTGAAACTGGCTACTGATGTAATAGGCCAAGCCGCATTTGGGGTTGACTTTGGCCTATCAAAACCTGGTGCTGCTATTAACTCGAAGAACAATGATGAAATCACTGACTTCATAAACAAACATGTATACTCCACTACGCAGCTCAAAATGGACTTATCTGGCTCCTTTTCAATCATACTTGGCTTGCTTGTGCCAATCCTGCAAGAACCTTTTCGCCAGATTCTGAAGAGAATACCTGGAACAATGGACTACAAGTTTGACAGGATCAACCATGACATTAGTCACCGTCTGAATAAGATTGTTGAGAGTAGAGCCATGGAGAAGAATCATGATTCCAAGAATTTTCTTTCACTGATTTTGAAAGCCAAAGAGTCTGAGAAAGCTACCAAGAACTTGTTCACTTCAGATTACCTTAGTGCAGTTACTTACGAGCATTTGCTGGCAGGCTCCGCAACCACATCATTCACATTGTCTTCTGTGGCTTATTTGATAGCTGGGCATCCAATAGTTGAGAAGAAGCTCCTGAATGAGATTGATGGATTTGGGTCTCATGATTTGATTCCTACAGCAGATGATCTGCAACATAAATTTCCATATCTTGACATGGCAAGCTTCTTTGTACTCATTTTTCAGTTTTTAGTACCCATTTTCACATTGTCAGTTGAACAGTACGTAAGTAATAACTCAGTTTTTGTCAACTGCAGGTGATTAAGGAAAGCATGAGGTTTTATCTAGTTTCACCATTGATAGCCAGGGAAACATCAAGAGATGTCGAGATAGGAGGCTATATGCTCCCCAAGGTAAATGGGCATAACTTCTTTAAGTCTCAACCTGATCACATATTAACTAGAGTCAAATGTGCACTTTGCAGGGCACATGGGTGTGGCTAGCCCCTGGTGTTCTAGCCAAGGATCCCAAAAACTTTCCTGAGCCAGATAAATTCAAGCCAGAGAGGTTTGATCCAAACTGTGAAGAGCAACAGAATCGGCACCCATATGCATTCATTCCCTTTGGGTTAGGCCCTAGAGCCTGCATTGGTCAGAAGTTCTCACTTCAGGAGATCAAACTCACAATAATCCATTTATATAGGAAATATGTGTTCAGACACTCTACTGAAATGGAATCACCACTAGAACTTGAGTTTGGTATGGTCTTGAATTACAAGCATGGTGTGAAGCTCACTGTATTTAGAAGATGATGAGTCTCTTTGACAAAAAGACTTGGGTGAATCAAAGTTTGACATTCCTGCAAAGTCATTCCCATTACTGTTTCCTGTACTGCAGCATGCAGTTTCTTTCAAAATCCAGATAAAGCTATCACCTTTCAAAGATTATTTGCTTTTCTAGAGTACTCAATTTTTTCAAGGCAGTACAAAATCAAAAACATGCTGTATTAGACAATAGAAACAGACAAGCAGCTGAAGTTCAGGCTAAATCAATTCTTAAAAGGCAATGTTATTGAAGGTTACAAAGTTAGGCAAAGGACTAGGAGTAACAACTAGTGGATAACTAAGCAGCAGATGCTGATTTGGAGGTTTGTCTTGGTGGTATGTGCAGCCACGACTTCATACTGTCGTATGCGGCGAATCCAATTGCCACTGAAGGAACAATCTGCATGATGAATTAGGGTGATTATGTTTGAAATAGACGATGGTACTTGGGAATGCCTCATCTCATGAAATGCTGACAATTGTTCAGGGTTTACCTTGATGTAGTTGATGCTAAGTCCTGCAAAAAGTTGTTTCCATCCCTGTGAACGAACAATTGTGGTGAGACCTTCCATCGTGTTCTTGTACCTGGCACTTCCATTTGCAGGTTGCAGATTCTCAACCTAAATATTTATAAGCAGATCAATCCACAAATGCTGCAAAGTCTTGTGACTTGTTTGCATATAAAACAAATGAATCCACCATTTTTAAGGTATCATTTTTATTTTTTCACCAAAAGACATCCACACCTCAAAAAAACGAAATAAACTGCAGTGTCCACAAAATGCCGACAAATAAATCCAGCCAATCCAAAACAATGCAAGCATAGTATTAGAGACGAAGACACCAATGCAAGAATCAACAGGGATAAAGAAAAAATAACGGTGCAATGTACCTGCATCTGCCTTCTTACGACATCCAAAGGGTAAGTGAAAGTCTGTCCAAGCAACCCAGCTAGAGCCCCACATGAGAGACGCATTACAATGGACTTCTGATGCTCTTCTGGTACATGCGTTTTAAGTTCCTCATATATGTAGAATTTCAATCCAGCATAAGGAAGTATACCAATGAGCGTCGGACCTAATTATCAAAAATATAAGAGGAAGTCGATCAGTTTTAACGAATGATACACATTTATGTTCAAAAAAAATGCTTGGGGAACAAAAGACAGGCTTACCTACACCACGATATAGCCCACGGACCCCCCCTGAACTGTATACACTTTGTAAGACATCTTTTATTCCACTGTATGCAGGCTGGGAACTACTAGTCCTCATACCCTTGCTCAGCTTACCCCTGGTGTCTCCAACCTACCACAATAGGAAATTAATGTCACGAAGTAGCTCCTAATAAGTAATATATCCTTGTTTAAGTTAATATTGTCTATTTATTCAAATCCTGTTTCATGATGAACATCAAGTATATGACGGAATTTTAAAATTTCCAACATATCTATATCCAATATAAGAGTTACAGCCTCAAGCCACATTAATACAGCAAAATAACCTGACGAAACTTTCCCACAAAAAATCAAGGAAAAAATTCCTACCTGGTACGCAAGTTTTGTTCGGGCAAGATCTAAGGGATAAGTACACAACACAGCAGTTCCACCAGACGCTGAGCCAGCTAGAAGGTCAACCACAGGACCAGTTCCTAGAGAAGGATAGTTATCCAATATCCAACACCGGTATTGCTCGTATGTCATGAAATGTAATGCAGCGTAAGGAACAATCCGAAGAACACTTGCCCCATTTCCCCTAATGTTTAAAAAAATGAATCAGGCATCATAAAGTATCAAGTATACAAAAGAACCATCGAAGCATGAGGTTTACTTGTAGAAGCCGGGAATTCCTTCATGATTCAGTAGTTTCTTCAGTGATTGGTAAACCCCAAGAGAATGAAACCCAACTGTTCGTGTCTGCACTCAAGAATGATAAATATAGAAACACCATTGACATAAGCATGAGTGGACAAGTTAGCCCATGAAGCCAGTTAACCATAAAAGGACAACAAACCTGCAATAAAATTTTGATTCTTTCCAACGGAGCAACAGCAGTCTTTGCGAATGCTCCAGCAGCACCTCCAGCAATCAGCTCCTTAGCATAAACCGGCAAACAATCAACATAAGCAACTTCCCCATGTGATGTTGTTCCACCAACTATATCCGCTACATTCGAAGACATTGCAGGATTTTGTGAAGAACCCATCCAAAATTATATCAACTCTACCACAAATAATGCCACCACACGATCCGCAACTTAATCCCAAAGAAGTTGATTTACAAATCTGCTATCCACTTTGTAGCCTAAATAACTCTTTATCCCACCTATCTCTTAGAAGACAGGTCTCAGTCGGCTTGCGCTCGAATGTAGGGCACAATAGCTCGAGCACAATCAGACAAAAGTCAGCTTCCTTAAAAAGCCGATCTTTCTCTTCCGAAACAGGTTGACTCATCCAAAGACTGTATACAACGATCTTTCAAATCAAATCCGCAACTCAGCTACAACCAATCTCCCATGGATCTATTCCAATTTCAACAATCAATCACCAATCAACAATCAAATACTAATCAAACATAAACCATACCTCAATTCATCACAAATACAACATCAAAACACAATACTTACCCAATCAATGGATTCCTTCAGACAAATCAAGACACCCTCCAATCAGATTGATGACGAACAGATCCAAAGATGGAAACTTTACGTAGATAATCAATCAAAAGGATCGAAAGAAGAGACAGGCATGCAATCAGCGAACCAACCCAATTCAGATACACGCCCGTTCTCCTTCACAATCCAAAAACTGAACAAAACTAGGGTATGATGAAAAGGGGGGTTTTATCAGGACAATATCCAACAGTATTTAAACTGTCAATAAACTCCAAATCGGGATTATCATAAGAATCGAAAAAATCAACGTCGCTCTCTTCTCTACTTCTTCAAAGTAGATGAAAAACCTAATTAAAGGGTTTGATTATTTACGGGATTGGGGAGGTGGGTTTGCAAGATCGAGTCTCTGATTGGTCGGATTGATTGGTTGTTGGTAGCCGGAGTTCTCGGAAGTTACCACTCGCTCATCCAATAGGTCTTCTTTTCTCACCGCCTTCGGTTTAAATAAACTATTTTTATTAATTCAAAGATATTGATAATAATTATAAGTCATAAATTATTTAATCCTTGATTTACATTAATTCAACGGATGAAATTGATAATTGTATCTCAACCATCATATATATTTTTACTAATTACTCATCATATTAATTAAAAATTAGTTTTGATATTAACGATTAGAATAATGAAATCAACGACTAAAATATTATCTATCTCATATTGTGATGGAAATTGAAGTACTTGTCAAGGATGAATCTTACTCATTCCTTGATACTAAATATTGATGTTACTGGTTGAATCACAGACTGTATGACACACACCAGGATGATCCATAGCTTTCCGAGGAAGAAAGAATCTCTTCACTAATGTGAAGAGGATGCATTCTGCACCATAGGAGCCTATGACTTAAAAGGTGCAATATCAAAGTGTCAGCTGCTTGGCAAATATCCATTCGCTGCGATCAAAGTATTTAAACACTAAACTTTTTGATAAGAAAATGGCTAAGGACTCTGGATTGACCTGACCAAAATGATCCACTTATTAAAGAAGTAATAAGTTTCGAACGACATTATGGTTCCAAAGTGAACTTATACAAACTATGGATGGAACAAGACAAAACAAGGACCTTATCATCGTTTGTACTCAAGGTATTAAGGAATCACCATGGACCTTAAGGACAAGGTATCATTTGAAGGGGCGTCCTCACAAATGGTACCCCCAGACTTCGCAAATGAGACTTTCAGCAAAACAGCATCCAAGAATAATTGTAAAATGGATCTCAATCTCTTTAGAAAGTAACTTATCTGGACTTTTACCTTGGGATCACTATAATCAATAGATATAAGTAACAGCCGGTATAAATCCAACCGGTATAACCTATACATTTTATTTTCACTGCATTATATATCACCAAAGATCAGAACCCTACAATCCATCAATCAAATTCAAACCAGAAACACTCATAAAAGTTACAAATTTATAAAACTAAAACGCTTCCAATTCAGAATCTCAAAACCGATACGATAACAACATAGAGTAGCAGCTTTATAAACATTTTGTAGGAATACCGAATTGCTACAAACCCGAATCAAAAAAATAAAAAGACAGGAACTTGATACAATACATACACGCAAGGATTCATCTTCCAAAACCAAACAAATTAATGCCAGTGGAAATGAGTAAGAGAATTTCACCAGTCACCACCAGCCATAAACAACTTTAGTATACTTATCCTTAAACCATCTGAAACTATGTTTGAATGAACCTTTCACTTTCCCTTCAGCACCATACACTTTATACCCAGCAACCCTTTTCATCCTCTGAAACTCTGGATCATTGAAACCCCAATTCTTAGCTGAAGTCGATCCAGACGTCCCCTTTGTCATCTCCAAGTTGAAATCTTTTGAAGGGTATGAGCTGGTACTGGTGCTGTACGACCTCGCCGGTGGCCCAGTGTATGGCTGTATCTGCTGCATATCACGGCGGTCAAAGGCCGTTGACTTGGATCGGTAATCGAACTCACTAGCCATTGAAAGGTTTCGTCTTGGAGTTCGAACCGAAGAATTTTTCAATAATTCCGATTTTGACCTGCTGTTTGACGTACTTCGATTATTACACGGCGCCGTTTTCTTAATCAAACAACTAACGAGTACTTAAAAAATGAATTAATTAATTTCATCAGAGTCGGCAGCAGCAACACAACAACACGACACGTAGTAAAATGTTGTAGTAAAACAGCGACAGCCAATCAGCAATCCACCGCCGCAAACCCGCGTTTTCACACCCCTTCTTTCAACACGCTTTCATGTTTTGTAAGATATTTGTGTATGATTTCTGCGTGTTCACACTACTACAAGAAGCTTCTGAGGTTTGATTTTTTGTTACAAAGTTTCGATCTTTGACTTTGATTAGTGTTTTTTTGTCGTTTAGTTTGGTTGGTTTGTATAAATCTGACTTCTTGTTGTTGTATAAAACTCCTTCGTTAGTCTATTCCTGTAAAAATTCAATCTTTGAGTTTTGTCTTCCTCGATTTGCGTATGTATGAAAACCAAGACTTTAGGGAATCCAGAGGATGACTGTTCTTATTTTTACAACTTGTTTCATCAAGAGATTAAGCCGTTAAAGCCGTTGATGGATTTGGATCCGATGATTGGTGTTGGTGGGAGGTTGAAGAGGAGGAAGATGGAGGAGGAAGGGAGTGAGAGTGAAGGTGAGGAGAGGTTTAAGAAGAAGGATTTGACTGAGATTTTGATGAATTCTTTGGCTATGGAGCAGCAGGAGAAGATTGAGGTTGCAGAGATGGATAGGGTTGTGGAGGAAGAGAGGGTTACGTTCGAGTTGAACCATCGAAGAAAGACTCAAGCTTTGATGGAGTTAAGGTCTGATTCAGAGACCCTTTTTAGGGAAATGAATGAAGCTGATAGGAGTAGGAGAAAACGATCACATGCTGCTGCTGCTGCTGTGGTCTTTGCTGTAGCTGGTGCGGCGCAGGAGGAGGTAGTTAAAGGCAAAAAAGGTGGAGCTGGAGGTGGGACTAATGCTACTAGCCAGCATAGGAGGCTGTGGGTTAAGGACAGGTCGAATGCATGGTGGGACGAGTGTTGCAAACCGGATTTTCCGGAAGAGGAATTCAAGAAAGAGTTTAGGATGGGGAGGAAGACATTTGATTTGATTTGCGATCAGCTGAAATTGCATGTTGCGAAAGAGGACACTACGTTGCGTAATGCTATTCCTGTGCCGCAGAGAGTGGCTGTGTGCATATGGAGATTGGCTACAGGTGAGCCTCTCCGTGTTGTTTCGAAGAAATTTGGATTGGGTATTTCAACTTGTCATAAGCTCATTCTTGAGGTTTGTTCGGCAATCAAGACTGTTTTGATGCCTAAGTATTTGCAATGGCCTGATGAGCAGACGTTGGGGATAATGAAGGATGAGTTTCAGGCTATTTCAGGTATTCCGAATGTGGTTGGTTCTATGTACACGACTCATGTTCCTATCATAGCACCCAAGATTAGTGTATCGGCGTATTTTAACAAAAGGCATACAGAGAGGAATCAGAAGACTAGCTATTCGATCACAGTGCAGGGAGTGGTGGATCATAGAGGTGTATTTACTGATGTGTGCATTGGGTGGCCTGGGTCAATGCCCGATGATCAGGTATTGGAGAAGAGCGCATTGTATCAGAGGGCGAGCGGGGGTTTGGTAAATGGTGTGTGGGTGGTCGGAGGGTCCAGTTACCCTTTAATGGATTGGGTTTTAGTGCCATATACACAACCAAATCTCAATTGGGGTCAGCATGATTTCAATAAGAAAATCGATGAAGTTCAAAAGATAAGTAGGGAGGCTTTTACTAGGCTGAAACAGAGATGGAGTTGCTTGCAGAAGAGGACTGAGGTTAAGCTACAAGACTTGCCAGTTGTGCTCGGGGCCTGCTGCGTGTTGCACAACATTTGCGAGATTATGAATGAGAAAATGGATCCTGAAATGAGGTATGAACTTTATGATGATCAAATGGTGCCGGAAGTTCCAGTAAAATCAATGATTTCCAAGAACACTAGAGATGCAATTGCACACAATCTCTTGCATCATGGAAGCGCAGGAACATCATTCTTTTGACATGGTACACATTCTTCTGTCTGTATGTTCATGTTGTGATTCTTTTAGGACTTGATTTGTTTACATCTACTCATTCGACTTGAATTGTTAGAAGGATTCGTAGACATGTTTATATAGAAATTGCTGAGATTATAAGCCCATACATTGTAATAAAAAAACATTCAGATATGTCTTTATAAGAAAAGGTCAAGTTTTTATAGACTGGGAATGAGATGACATAAAACATTGTCATGAGAATTTCCATTCACAAACGATGAAGGATTCAATGACCCATCTGTCTATGTGAACGTCCCTACAACATATGTAGAAGTCTATTTATTAGGAATCAAAGTTCCAAAAACAGGGAACTGTGTTTTGCGCGCTTGAACTAATGAACTGAAGCCACTGGTGTTCCGTGTGAGTGTGACTATATAGAAGATAGTCCACTGCATGACCCATTTGCTAGTTCTGTAACGGCATTATCAAGGTTCTTCTCGCTTTGGATGCTATTGACCCATTCGGCATTGATATTCACTCGCTCAAGACTTTGCTTCAAGGTCCTCTCTATGTAAGGTTTGGAGCGAGATGAAAAGAACTCTTTCACTTCACTTGCTTTTTCAAAAGATGCAAACTGACAAGGAGATAAAGGGATACAAGTGTGAGCGAGATATATTATGTGGATATCAATACAGCAAGTAAGAATGAAAGTAGAGGATGAATTGATTGGGGTGTTCACTTACTGGTGAGACAATTGCACTGATGAAACGAGTGATTAGGAAACCTGATCCCCAAGTCTTGGATATGTGTTCCCAGTTGTCCTAAGCCATTGAAACAGAAAATCTCAATTTCGGAACCAAACAAATCCAAGCAATTTCTTTGTCGAAGTTCCAAAATTAGGATTAAAATTCCAGGAAACTACCTGAAGCCACTTCCATGCCACATCACGACCTTCCCTACTTACTGCAAGTCCAATGACAGCATCCTGACTTCGTACCTAAATGAGGTGTAAGCAATATGAATTGGTGTACATTGATTATCACCAAAAACCCGAAAACCCAACAAAGATGAAGAAGACAGATACCTCTGAAGATAACAAAAAGTTGAGGACATCAAGAACAATTTCACGGTCTGGGCAAGAACCCAATGTGCCTAAACAAAGAGAATAGATTATCAGTAACAGGAACCATGAAAATCTGGAGGCTGTTTTTTGCGTTTGTGATCATTAATTACCTAGAATACGAGTCTTTTCCTGGCTCAAATCCGTCTCTCTATAGATTTTCAATAAAGATTCATAGCCTTGTCTGTTTGATGAGCTGACAGTTTGCATTACAGCTATATATGCAGCCTATGACAGTGATCATACATTAGGTGAACTGCCAAGAGGGAGTAAAAACGAAGTTGAAATATTAGTTTCAGCTTTCACTAACTCTTCTAAGATCAGGAGGTAGAAGTGGAGTATTTCTGTCCTCCACGAATGCTTCAAAACGTCTGCATGCTTCCTTGCGGGTAGCGTCATGTCCAAATACAGCAAGGGCTGTCAGGATCTCACCTCTTAACATTGCATCCAAGTGAGACTCTCCCGCTCTGCACTCCCAGCCAAGCTTCCTGGAAATCATAAGAGCAAACTCACTCATTAATTCGTGACATAATCTAATTTAAAAGTTATATTAAAACGAACTAGCAGTAAATGGAACTTAAAGAGAATGAAATTCAACAATCCTTACTCTGCAGAATGTTGGAAAAGCTTGATAAAGAATTGTTTGACACTGTCCATAATTTCAGGTTTAGCGTCTGCAACAATTCTTGCGATCTTAAAGCTTATCTGCAAACAATAAACAAAAAAAGGACCAGTGTCATCAAGATACACAGAACAGAAGTCTCAATTAATTTGCAAAGGCGAAACATTACGCTAATTAGGTTTGAAAGCACAATATACTCAAGCTCGTCCCCGTAAGCACTCATCAATGTCAAAAGGGATGTCAAAGGTAATTGACGAGCCATGGAAAGTGCAAATGAGTCATCCAGAACACCTGTTTGAAACACGCCACTGTTTTGATAACACCTTACAGTCTATTATTGGAATTAAAGACTTTGAAATTGAATTTGTTACCGTATCTATCCATAGCAGATAACTGTTTACTCTGAATCGCATATCTAAGTCTAGCAGTTAGCTCGTCATCATATTTTACTCTGTAGAAACCACTCTGGTCAACATTAAGTTTCACCCAAGCATGATGTTTGTCAGAAGTATCCAAGACGCCCTTCAAATCAAGGGAACCAGATTTGTCTTCTAATAGGTAACTATGGCGAGAATTGTATGATCCAGTGCAAAGTGTAATTGGCACAATCCATTGTCCGTGTCCTTGAGCTCCACTTGATAAGAATTGTGACTAGATCATCAAAACACATTAGGGAAATGTTAATCAGAGATGGTAGAAAAATCATGATAGACAGCAAAATTTATGAATAATACAAAAGGTAAGAAACTAAACCTGTTCAAATTCCAAGGCCGAGCCGTTTAGTTTAACTGAGACAACTGGATACCCTTGCTGCTTTGTCCATGAATTCATCAACTTGTTCACAGGTTGACCTGATCCTTCCTCCAGCGCAGCCCATAAATCTTCTGTTTTTGCATTTGAGCAAGCATACCGTTTTATGTATGTAGCGAGCGATTGCTGGTTGACCAATACCACACATATTAGAATTTTGTTTTGCTTGGAGTACAACAGAAAAGTGGTGGGTTATAACTCCCCAACAATATATCTGGATTTCCAGGGGCGAGGATAACCACTCAAGGGGCAGTAAACTAGCCATCCAATTGTAGTTAAATAATATATTATAAAAGATGACTCTTGCCAGACGTAACAAGCCTAGAATATATGTAAAGCAATGGAATATGAAAACAATAGTTAAGTAGTCAGGCTAGTTAACTAACCTGGAAAACCTCAGCCCCAAGGTAACTCTGAAGCATCCGGATAACAGAAGCACCCTTTCGGTAACTGATCGCATCAAATATTTCATCAATTTCGCAAGCATGCTTTATATCAACCTGATGAAGATGAAAAAAATAAAAAAGCATTGGTTACCACGAATTCCATATACTGAATGGGACATACAAACACAATATTAGATGTAACTAATGATGTTAAAATCCGTGTACCTCGATAGGGTGAGACTCTGCTAGTCCATCCAGCCTAAGGCCCTCAGTTGACTCATCAAGAAACTGGGTCCAAATTTTCCATTCAGGGAATATGGCATCGGTGGCCAAATAGCTTACCTGAAATAGTGTACAAAATACAAATAAAAATAGTTTCCCAAAATGCATACAGATTATTCTATGAGTAGCATGAAACCACCATCGCTTACCCATGTTGCGAATCCCTCGTTCAGCCAAAGATGTGTCCACCACTCCATGGTAACAAGGTTTCCGAACCACTGATGCGCAAGTTCATGAGCAACTACAGTCGAGACCTAAATGTGGTGCCTTTAGTAAGTAATCTATGCAATAAATATAGATTGAGGCGACATGAGGCAGTCAAATTTACCCTCTGCTTGTTAGTAGCTGCAGAATGCTTTTCGTCAAACAGTAACGCGGTTTCACGGTATGTGACTAAACCATAATTTTCCATAGCCCCAGCAGCAAAATCAGGAATGGCAATCATATCAAGTTTGGGGAGTGAGTAAGGGACACCAAAGTAACTGCGTGAATTGAAATATTGAAAGAAAATCAACTTAACTGGCTACACTTCAACCACAGGTTGAGCCAATAACAAAAAACACCAAGACAATAAGGTAGCCGAGAATCGAGATCATACTCCTTGTATAGATCAAGTGTCTTTACTGCAACATCCAAAGCAAATTTTCCTTGATCAGCCTTGCCCACTTGACAATACACTCGTACTTTGATTCCTGCATAAATTTAGAAAGCGATAAGAAAAATAATCAATAGCTGCGAGACAAGAAAAGGTGATCCTGCAGTGTGATACCATCAGTTGTGTGATCTTCAACATAATCAAACAACCCTATGACAACAGCAACCAAATACGTTGACATAATTGGGGATTCCTGTATGAAACAGTTTTGAGATGTCCATTCGACTTCTCTTCAATGATTGGCATGTTAGAAAGAGCAATCAAATCCGATGGAACATCTAGTGTGATTTTGAATGTAGCCTGCAGCATACATCCCAACATAAAATCCAATGTTAATAACTTTTTTAATAGAAACATCAAATTCAACTGCACAGCTAGTAGTCCATAGTTCCATGTACTAATGAACAAACAAAAAAGTAAAATGTGGTCATAACCTTGCAAGCAGGTTCGTCCCAGCACGGAAAGCACCTTCTAGCATCAGCAGGCTCAAATTGCGTTACAGCCATGTTTCTCTTTTCCCCATCAATCTCGTACTTACTGGAAGACATAATCAACTTTTTTCAGCATAACTTTTCAAGAAAAATCCTTAATCCAACAAACACTAGTATGTAAAAAGATTCAAAAGGTATAAAGCAAAAAACACGTCCAACCAAATATACCTTCTGTAAAACCCTTTCATCTTGTCATTCAAAGTACCATTAAATCCAATGGTCAACACTCCCTTTCCAGTTGGAATATTCTCCGAAAACTCCAAAATCAGAATCTCATCTGCTTCCACCAATTCTACATTCTTCGGCTTCAAAACCTAATAACAAATCAACAATAAACAGATGAATAAAATAAATCAAATTAGATAACAAACCCTAATGAGATCTAGAAATTGCAATCGAAATGGATTAGGGATTAAGTAGTACCTTGTCAGAGGCGTTGAGTTGGACGGAGTCAGGAAGGATGGTGAGATCGGCGGCATTGAGGACGACGAAAGAGGTTTCAGATACGACGTCGAGGTCGATGTGGACGGAGCCGGAGAAAGTGCATGCGTTGAGATCAGGTTTGAGGTAAAGGTCGTACCTTTTGGGGACGATGATTTGGGTAAGCGAGGTTGGCATTTGAACTGATCCATAAGTCAAAGGACAGTGGCGAGTTGTATCGTCGGAACGGAACAAGTGCAGAGAGAGAGTTGAATCGGAAGAGGATGAAGATGATGAGATTAGTTTATTATAGGTTTCTTGTAAACACAGTTAGAGATGAGATAGACGTGACGTAACTTCTAGAACAATTTCAAAACGATAACCTTCGAATCTATTGTATTTTTTCCGATGTAAATTAGATTTTTTGAATAATCTTTTTATGGAATGAGATTTAATGATACATTTCGTTTTTGTAAAACATGAAAACAATATCTCAGTGTTTAATTAATTAAACGTTCAAATCAAAAGTAATTGTTAATTAATTCAGTAATGGATTAATAAAAAATTTGGGTTAAGTTCTAGGGTTAATCACGAGAAAACACTCTTATATTAGGGGTGTTTTCCTAGTAACACCCATATAATTTTTTTTTCAACAAAACACTCATATGTTTTCAATTTTTTCAAGGTCACATCTATTGTACTACTCCCTCCGTCCCATTATTAATGTCTCATTTCCTTTTTGGTGTCCCAAAATCATCTTCCCATTTCTAAAACTTACCATAAATGAACATATCTTCTTTAGTTTTCCACCACATATTTTTCATCTCTCTTCCTTTTTCACCACTTATTATCTATCAAATCACTTTTTTCTCTTTTCTTACCACACAACTATCTTTTTTAAATATTTTTTCTTTCATATCTTAAAAACCGTGCAATGAATCAAATGGGACATAAATTATGGGACGGAGGGAGTATTTCGGTACTATTCCATTAAATATATTAATAAAATATTATATAATAATTATAAAATTAAAAAAATAAGAAAAACATAAAAAAATCATAAAATATTATATAATAATTATAAAATTCAGAAAAATTGTAAATACTTATATAAACATTTTACAAAACATTTTTAATATTTTTATTTTGTCAAAAGCTAAAAAAATTAGGGTAAAATTAAATTTTTTTGAGAAATTTTAAATTTTAAAATTTGGGAAAACTAAGAAATTTAAAATTATATTTCGTATTTTTGACGACGTGTACATAACAAACTATTAATGTGAAAAATCCAAATTAAGAGAAAATAAAAATACCTAAAAAAACATAACAAACTTATGCTAAAATCCTACTCATCAGAAAATTTCTTCACATTCAGTTTATATTTTCACCTATATATAAGTTGATAGTTCGTTATGTACAATTAACTCATGAAAAGTACTATTTTTTTAAATGGTTTTCTTTTTCAAAACTTCAAATTTCTTAAAATTTTTAAATAAAAAATCTTGATTTTTTAGTTTTTACAAAATCTTGATTAATTTTCTGAATTTTTAAAAAAATAAAATTTCAACTTATATGATTTTTAAAAAATATAATTTTTTTCTGATTTAAATATTTTCTATAATATTTTTTGATTTTTTTATGTTTTTCTTATTTTTCTGAATTTTATAATTATTATATAATATTTTATGATTTTTTTATATATTTTTTATTTTTTTGAATTTTATAATTATTTATAATATTTTATTAATATATTTAATGGAATAGTACCGAATTAGTATAATGGGTGTGACATTGAAAAAATTGAAAACATATGAGTGTTTTGTTGAGAAAAAAAATTTATATGGGTGTTACTGGGAAAACACCCCTAATATAGAGTGTTTTCCCGTAATTAACCCTAAGTTCTAGGAGGACATTAAATATTAATAAATGAAGGACGAAATCTCAATTTTTAATTTGATTAATTTGACGGTTGAGATTAAAGTTGGTTTTTAATTAATTGGGTGATTGGATTTGCAAAAAACACGGGCGGTTGGAGTTGACGGTTATTTTTTTGTTTAAAATTCATCCGTTAGATTATTAGTAATCCACGAACGAGATTGTGTCTCACCGTCTTACAAATACTTATCCGTCCTTCTTGAACTTTTCCCTAAATAACTAATAAATAAAAATCAACAATTGAAATAATATTTCTACGATTTTACGAAAATGTACATGTTTTCTTTGAACCCTTTCCATAATAATATTTTATATATGTATTTTTGAGTGCATTGTAGATGGGAAGACGGCATGAACTTACGATTATTTCCATAACATGACAACATAAGTTTGCAGAACTGAGACAGACTACAAAAGTTAGGATCGCAAAATATGGGAAAAACAAAAAGAAAAGGTGAGAAATTAAAGTTCGTTTGGACTAACAGTTTCCATGAGACAATCGCCCCACAACTGGAGCTAGATTTTTCTCGTTCTGTATGTTGTGAACCCACTTTGCATTTTTGAGAATTTGTTGTATGCTTTCCTCCACTGCTTCAGCAAATGAAGGCAGAGCACGGGTTGCGAAGAATTCTTTAACTGCAGAAGCATTCTCAACAGATGCAAACTGCGAGAGAAATGAGACAGGCTATAAGCCAAGAACTCGCATCAAGCAACAAGCATTGGGTACTTTAAGTAGCAATAACATGCTCAGGGGGTACAAACCGGTGCTACAATATTCCTGATGATAGAACCTATTTCAACATCAAAGTTTTTCAGGAGAAAGTCCCAGTTATCCTGCAGTATCGAAATATTTAAGAAAGTGACGGTGTCTATGTAACAAAGTATCATCAGAAACACAGTTTTCGTTTATTGGTCACCTTTAACCAGAGCCAAGCTGTTTCACGCCCTTTCCAACTAAGATGAGTAAGTCCAACGGAAGCATACATTGTTGACACCTATAAGTGAAAGAAAGCAACTTAGTCTATATGTGTGAAAGTATTCCGTCTGCGAATAACACAGTTACTATGGAGTTGAGTACTATAGAATTTGAAAATACCGCAGGAGAAATTAAAAAGTTTAGAGCTTCAAAAACTATTTGTGGGTCGGGACATGAGGGTAATGATCCTAGAAGAAAACTAAAGTGTTAGAACTTGAGATGCAAATGGAATAAAGTGATTACAGAAGTTAAAAATTGATTTCACAATTCACATACTCAAAATTTCCAGACTTTCTTCAGTATCACTGGACTTATAAAGTTCTATAAGAGCTTCAAAATCTTCTCTGTATGATGAACTGACATTTTGCATCACTGCTATGTAGGCTGCCTGTAAGATCAAGCGAAAATGAAGTAATGAGTAACAAAGGTAACTGAACGCTGGTTAATACTCTTAACACCCAAACCTGTCTTATTTGGGGGTCAAATAGTGATGTGCTTCTGTTATTCAAATATATATGAAAGCGTCTAGTTGCTTCTTGAATCGTCTCCTCATTCCCAAGTACAGCGAGGGTGGCCAATACAGAGCTTCTTGGCGAGGGGTTCAACACAGAATTCTGTTTTGGGTTCCACCCAAGCTTTCTGCAATGAAGATATGATATGAGTTGCAAATTAACCCAGCTAAATTGGGGCGTCGTTCTGCTAATAAAAATATTTACAAGATTCCCCTATTGTGCGTCAATCATGAAGGTGCAAGAGTCTAGTGAAACTCATTTAACAATATAAACAAAGCAAGATATGATAGGAGTTTTACTGAGCCGAAGTCTCAAAGAGTCGGATGAAAATCTTGTTGATGCAACCCAGCAGTTCTGGAGCTGCATCAGCAGCAATTTCTGCAACACCATTAGTTATCTGTAGAGAACAAAAATTTCCATATTCAAGAATTGGAAAGGAACTGTGAGCCACGCAGAAATTATGAATGTGGACAGAAAAAAGCCTACCTCTATCTTTTTTATAAAAATATAGGAACAAAGGCCTACCTCTAACAGATTAAAAAGCTCTTCATTATTCGGATTTTCAGAATAAGCATCCATCAACGTGAGTAAATACGTGAGTGGCAGTTGATATGCAGCATTAATTGCCTCTAAATCGTCCAAAACACCTGATATGAGATAATATCAAGATGAAGTGGTTTTAGCTCTGCATGTTAGAGAACCTGGTAATAAGTTGATAATTCAACCTACCAAATTTATCTGAAGAGGACAGATCCCTTTGTGATATAGCATGACTAAGTCTTAAAGCAAGATCCTCCCCATATTTCACTCTATAAAAACCAGTCTGATTCACATTAATTTTTATCCAAGGACATCCTTCAGGATTATTCTCCCTATCTTTTGTACAGGAGCAACCTGCAAGTTCCTTCAAATAGATACTTTCAGATTTTTTGTTCAGTAAGAAACTATGGCATGTTTGATACGACCCGCAGCATAGTGTTATAGGAACAGTCCATTTCCCGAACCCGTGCAAGCCAGTAGACATGAACTGCGTCTGTTGTTAATAAAAGAAAGTAGTCAACAAGCTTAAATAGCAAGGCATGTAAAATTTCATAAGAAGATTGACTCCATCAAAGAAAGAAGCAGAAGAAAAAACACCTGCTTAAACTTCAAACTCTGTTGGTCTGCATTCACATATATTAGAGGGAATCCTGCTTGTTTTGTCCAAGGACTCATCACTTGCCTTACTGGCATGCCAGATACTTTTGCTAGGACTGCCCATAAATCTTCTGTGTTTGCATTGGACCATGAATATTGCTTCACATAGGCAGCAAGAGATCGCTGCTTATTTGAAGTTACAAATCACGCAAGGTAAAATGATTAATACATTTCAGAAAACACAAAATTTATTAGGAAACATTAAAATGTTATATACTTCAATAGTTCAATGGAACATTTTTAGCAGGCTATCATATGAATACGGTAACACTTGGAGTTTGGCTTAAATTTTGCTAGGATTCACTGATTACTGTTAGACATGATCATTAACAAATCAATCTTACACCTCCTTGAATCAACATGTATTAAAGTCTTTTTCTGATACAATTACAAAGTAAATAACGCTAAAGAGTGACACAAACCTGAAAAACTCGAGGGCTAAGATATGTTTGCAGCATTTGCAAAACTGCAGCACCTTTGTCATAGGTTATGCTATCAAATATTCCATTAATTTCACTAGCATTATGTATTGGCACCTAAGACATTAAACCCCAAACCAGTTTTCAGCATGCGATACCAGGGTATTGTGCTTTCCACGTAGTACATTTGTAATCTTAAAATGCTTCAAGTTCAGTTTCAGTTACAGACCTCAATCGGGTGAGAAGTTGGATATGCATCGATTCTTAGAGTTGCAGCATTAGACTTGATAAATGATAGCCATGCCTTTGAATCAGGGAATATATGACTGACAGCATATGTGCTCAACTGTTCATAATAGACAAATGAACATTAAGCATAAGTTTGATTTGCTTTCTGATCAGTTTCCAGTTTACCCATGATAAAAGGTGTAGGTGTACCCATGTAGCGAATCCTTCATTCAGCCATAAATGTGTCCACCATTCCATGGTTACAAGATTTCCAGTCCACTGATGACCTAGTTCGTGGGCTATGACTGATGCAACCTACAATAACATAAAATGAATTTATGAAGATAAATAAAAGCTACTTTATTTTATAATACAGAAACCAATAACAACTTCATCAAAAGGAAAAGCTGGTGTACTAATAGCGAGTCGTCAAACTCTGGCTTGTAATACAACAGCTCAGTCTTAAATGTGACCAAACCCCAATTCTCCATAGCTCCAGCAGCAAACTGAGGAATACCAATCAGATCTAACTTTGGAAGGGCATATGGCAAACTAAAAAATCTGCAAATTTCAAGAGAATTGTCACTGGTTTGGCTGTCAGCAATTAAGCTGATAAATATTCCATCACTTTTGAGAATAACAGAAGAAAATTTCTGAATTTACTTTTTGTATATTTCCAGTGACTTGACAGCCACATCCAATGCAAATGTCCCATAATCAGATTTACCAACGGGACAGTACACTCGAACAGTTGCGCCTGGTAACAGGTAATAGATTGAAGTACAGTAATAAACAAGCAAAGAAGAATAAAAATCAATTCCAAGTATTAATTTAAAAAGCCTGTACCGTCGCTTGTGTGATCCTCTACATAATCAAACAATCCGACAACCACTGCTACCAAATAAGTCGACATAACTGGAGACTCTTGATATGAAACAGTCTTCATGTTTCCGTTAATCTTCTCTTCGGTGATAGGCATGTTTGACAGTGCCATCTGGTCAGATGGAACATCCAAAATGATCTTGAATGTAGCCTGAAAAGTCATATATACTTGTTAAAAATGACATGCATAACAGCGGCAAAACACGCAACTACACGTAAGTCATATAGAATCTAATACCAATTACACACATGACTCTCTTTCGCTTTTGAATTCTCAATCAAAATAAGCAAAGTACTTCTGATACTATAGAAACTGTGTCCAACCACAATCGATAAGAATCAATACTCTTCTGCCAACTCTTTACCTTTAGAGAAGGCTCGTCCCAACATGGAAAACACCTTCTTGCGTCGAGCGGCTCAAACTGTGTTACAGCCATGTATTTCTTCTCCCCATTTACTAAATAGTCACTGCATTACACAAATACACACTTCAAACACTATGATCAATGAACTCTCCTAAACTGTATAAATATGTCCAAGTCTCCTAACCTTCTGTAAAAACCCCTTAACTCATCATTTAGGGTTCCTCGGAAATTCAAAATACTCAAAACACCAAAACCAACTGGCAAATCCTCATCAAACTCCAACACCATAATCTCATCTTCCTCAAACTGCCAACTCCTGAAAGGTCTAAACACCTGATGCACAAATCCAATTTTCACATCAAACTCAATTCATTCCAAAACCCTAACTCATCTCAAATCCAACGAATCAAACATAAACACTCATCTCCAATGGAATTACCTTATCAGATCTGGAGCTATTGAAGCTAATTTCATCAAGAAAGATATCGAGTGGGGCCGCATTGTAAACCAAGAACTTCGTCTCCGTTACGATACTAAGGTCAATGTTGACCGAACCGGAAAATGTGAAATTGACAAGATCAGGTTTCAATCGAAGCTCGTATCGGCTCGGAACTGCGAATTTCGGGAGCTTCAATCCGCCTGTGAACTTTCCAGGTCCTGCAAATCGATTCAAACTGGGAAACAGTTAGTTACAGTTAGGTTACTTTGCGCGGGAAAAAAGTTTTTCAAAAGGTAAAGAAAAAACTTAATACAGAAGTTAAGTCATAAGTGTCTCTGATGATCTAATGATAAATGTGTGTAAAGTCCTTTCGGTTTCGGTTAAAGCAGATTTTTTACAGATATATTCGTGTTCCGATCCAGCGCCTTTAGCCTTTAGGCCGCGAGTAGTAGAATTAGTTAAAAAAATTAGCTTGAATTTGTTGAGATTCTTCCTGAGTGATTTATGAGTTATTTGCAGCATATACTGCATTTAATGTATGACTGAAACTACAAAAAAGTACCTGTTGTATTATTATACAGTACTTGTCGATGATCAGGAATGTCACTTTTTGTTAGTTTGAAGCAACTGAGAACCAACAGGATCATCCATGTCAATGAAATACCAGTCCTCCGTTGAAAACCCATTTTAGGACACAAAGCAAGTAGCTGATAGTTGAAACGATGAGTAACCAGCAGAAGCATAATTTACTTATAAAAGGCAGGCAGTAGCTTCCCTCCATGATCGGAGTTTACTATGATATTGACCCTGAAAAAGACTGGCTTTTTGTTTCTTATGCGAGGATTGAGCTGTATTCTAACATTAGTTTGATATTATTTATGGATGTAATTTGGCTGCCGGGTACCTGCCAATTGACGCTCAGACGAGTAATAAGCTTAACGAGAGTATTAGACTGAAAACACTTTTGTACTTGGATTGTTGCCGAGTTTACCTGCAAGATTTTGTTAGCTCAATGTTTCCGTAGATATTTAGATGAACATTGCAGGCCTAAACTCGCTACTCGACGTAGATATACCTTTAGTATACAAACATGGCTCACCAATCTAATAACATACTGCTAAAAAATTCTTTACAAGTCGGCATAAGAAGATTTGAATATGAAGTGTCCTTAGTTGATGTTTATATATCGAGGATCTGTGGAACACATAGCGAATTGTTCCGTATTAGATGCAGAGTTTGTAGCTTGTAGTTTGGAAGAGTAAAACTTGTTGCACTACAAAAGTTCAGATTGAAGTTGAGAAACAGCCTTTCATCAGCTCTTGTATGAAGAAGCAGGGTGATAAGCAGACGGTGTCGTTTGATAACATTCGAATGCAAAAATTCGCCGTTGCCGGGGATCGAACCCGGGTCACCCGCGTGACAGGCGGGAATACTTACCACTATACTACAACGACTTTGTTGTTAAACAAACAACTAATATATTTCTAATTTTAATAAAGTATACAACTGTTGACCGAGTCGCCACCGATCTGTAGAAATCAGATTACGCCGAGATTTCAGTCCGGGAGAAACTGGAGGGCGTGGTTGGTAACTTTACACTCGACTTTTTATGGATGAAAATGTCGTTTACAGAAAGTGATTTCATTCTGAATTGATTGTAATGGCAACTGTATTCTCTGGATTTTTGTTTTTAAAATGGAAAATTGTTGGAATGCCAGATTATGATCGCCAACTGTTTGATAAAATGTCACACTAAATAAATGCGTACATAAAGTTGCTTTAAGCTGGATTTTGGGTTGTATACTAATAAAGGCGATATAATAGTGTGTGTGTGTCGGCTTTTTGCGAGTTGAAAAAAAATTGATTTTGGGTATGGATATTGGTGCATTGATGCTTAAAGGAAGCGAATGGATTATTGGTTTTGGCTGCCTAATGTTTCATTTTTCTTTTGTTTGCGATCATGTTGATTCTGTCTACACTCTACAGTGGAGAGATGACTTAATTATTTTCTTTAGTTTGTGAAATGTTCCGAGTTCTTTCGCATGTTTATGATATTTGTGGAATTATTATAAAACTTTTTTCTTTTACACCAAAGAGGAATCCATGTGTAGGTTTTTATCATTGAGTAAATGTGGACGGCATTTATTGTTTGCTGGAACAAGGGATGAGTTCTAGGTGGTAGATTCTTCAATTTCCATGTGACTGGAGCCAGTAACTTGCCTTCCTCTACAATGGTATATCAAAATCAGTAAGCTCATTTAATATCGCATGAGCACAGATTGTTTGTAAACTTGCTTTCGTGAAAGTATATGTTACCAATACCATGAACATCTAGATGGTAGTTTGTGTTCCTTAGCCTGTTTATTGTTTCGTGGAACAAAGGCTCACATCCTTAATAACCATGTATTTGGTTTCTTTATTTATAGTGTTAATCCTCTACACCTGACGAACGGAAAATCAATTCATCTCGATCAAAAACTGATAATGTATTCAACCGTTGCATCACATCGGACAGAAAGATAATTTGGTAATGGTTGTCTACCTTTTGATAGGCCCTGTTTACTTTCTTCATATTTAGGAAATCATCAAGTCTATTAAGAATTCCTAATTACAGAATGACATTCGCAAGTATAGAGATTATAGTTAGTTAAACTGCCATCCTAGAAAAATGTTTATTAGTCTTTTCACGCATATCAGCAAGAATACAAAATACATACTGTTTTGAATGATCTTCATACAAAGTAGCTAAGGAACTTATTTTCATTGGTCTTTTCTCAGTACCATCCTTCCCCATCAAGTAAAAACCCTAAAGATCCCAACTCAATGGAGCAGTTTTCGAGCTCTAAATTATCACATCTGTCCCATTCTTTTGTACCCGGAATGTCAAACTGACTACTGAAGTCCATGCAGGTGTCTTTCACTGGAAACTCATCAGAGCCAAAATCGAGGAAGTCTCTCAAGTCAACTACATAGTCAGAAGAGTAAGGTGAGCTTGTCTGTTGAGCTGACTGTGAACTGGTGGGTATATTGTCTACATGATTGTTAAATTCTTCTGTTGGTGATTGAACTGTTGTTGGGATGTGAACATTGGTGCACCGGAAGGCTTTGGTTCTAATTGGTTGAGTCAGTGGTTGATCGCCTGAGTTATGCTTGGTTGTGTGTTTACTGATTTGCTTTGATTTACTCGTTTTCTCTTTCTTGAAAGATGATCTCGGGGAGTCGTTTGTGCCAACTTTTTTGCCTAGAGTCGTGTTCCAGTAATTCTTGATTTCATTGTCTGTTCGCCCAGGTAGCCTACCAGCTATCAATGACCACCTGAATAAAGTGTCACATGTTAGATGATCTTAATAATCCCTTTGACACTTACAGATCACGCCACTTTATTTCTTAAGGATACACATTTTCTTTCCTAACCTGTTACCGAGGAGCTTGTGAAGTCTGATAATGAGTTCCTCTTCATCCTCAGAAATATTTCCTCTTTTGATATCTGGCCTAAGGTAGTTCAGCCATCTAAGCCTGCAACTCTTCCCACATCTCAGAAGCCCTGCGTTTATCCCACCCATTATTATTCCAATCCATACAATCACATCTTAGCACTGTAAATAATAAGTAAAAGATCTGTGTCATACCAGCTTTCTTAGGAAGATTTCTCCAGCCACCCTCCCCATGAACTCTGATGTGTTCTCTGAGTTTTTCATCTTCCTGCGCTGTCCATGCTCCTTTATTTAAACCTTCCTTAGAACAACATGGATTTCTCCCCATTTTTTCTTGTTCTCACTCTCTGAATTGCTTAGAGAAGCTACATGACATCCTTTTATAGTTGGACTGAGTTTAAGTCAATGTAATCACATGCTGGCACGCTAGCTTTAATTTTTAACTGTTACCCTCATGTCAGCTGAAGATATTAATTTTCAGATCCTATTATTTTACTACTGCTTGAATTATATTCTAGAAAATAACCAATCCCTCTGCTCCTACAAAGCAGATCTCACTGCCTTGCTGTCTTTTCGTGATTGTTGGAGTAGTTATTATTTTTAAATTCCCTTGTTCCTTTAGTGGAAAACCTTGAGCTTTGATGGTGCTATGCTTGTGGTTAGATCTAGATGCAATTTCTTTTTCCTTTCCAATTTCTTTTTCTGTACTTGTGTTTAACTACGAGTCCTTTGTCAGTGCCTACTTGAGTCCATATGTTCAGTCATTTTCGGTTCTAGAAACCTTAGGTAGACACATTGAATCTAGCTCAGTCAAGTGGAAATGAGAGTAAATTTAGGGTATCTTCTCTGAAGTAACATTCATATCAGAAATTTAGAAAACATCATAACTAACTCTACGCATCTGAAACCAATATGATTAGTAGAGTCTGCTTACGTTTCCCCCTCATTTATTTTTTTCATCTTTGGACTTTTATAACATCATCAGAACTGATGAAACTAACCTAGTAAATGAGACAACTGTAATTAGTAATTACCACTTCTTACGCAGACGACTGATCTCTTGACAGTTTTTGCTACTTATGCAGATCATATTGCATTACGCAACAATGAGAGGACATTGGAAAGCACACTTTTTGTCGCAATATAACTTCGCCAGCCCTTCATTATCAGTGCATAATGACACCCCAACGGCTGCCACAAGTGGCTAAGGTATTTAAATTTTCCGTCTCAATATCATATTCCTTTGTCTTTGTTTTTACAACTGTATATAGATTCCTCGATTTATTCATGTTATGTACCCTCCCTCCTTAACTTAACATATTCAAAATGCTTGATCGGATCTGTATGAATTCCCAAGAACATGTCAGTCAAATGAGAGGGTGTTTACTTTCCAATATAGAAAGAAGATAATTCTATAATGTGGATCCACACCTTCACTAAATTACCAAAAGGATGAGGTAGTTAACCACTCCACATGTATCTTAACAAAAAAACTATGTATTGTTTGTAACCAGACTGCAGACTAACCAAATTATATAATGCATGGGTGCAGATCTTTTCTCGAGTCAGAGAGCGTGATTCATATGATGTTTATTATAATTCGATATGGTGACTCATAAGAGGACATATATCCTGATTTTCTTGCTAAATGAATTAGATCTTATTACCTGGAGATGTATTGCTTGATTATTGCAAGTAGCCTGGTGTTACTTAGATCATACTATTCTATTAGTACTCTTTCAACCCTCAACTAACGTTCATATACCAGACATAAGAATTCTTTAGCATTTAAATCAAGGTTTGGTATGTAATTATGCAAGGCATGTTCACATTGCATTTTCATACAATTTATAAACCTCTCTATACTTGTGTTATTATTCATTTATGTGAAATGGATATCTACCTGTCTCTGATAGTTATTACCTGAGGCTAAAGCTATCCTTGCTTGTTTACTTTTTGTAACATGCAATTCATGTGAAGAATCTTCTGTTATGGTTTTGAATAAAGCTTGGAGACTTTTTGGTTTAACCTTATATTTTTAAGTTTAGAATATCCAATCATGTGCTGACATTTCTACTTAGGCAATTGTGTTCTGGTGTTTCAGTAACATTCATGAAACAAGAAGTTGGCATTTTGAGGTCTCCTGCTTTGTTAGTTTTAGCATACATGGTTTTGAAGTAATTAAATTGTTTGACTCTATAGTTTTGCATGAGAATTGTTCCCTATAAATTTCCTAATGAACTGTATGTAAAAAAATTGTTTGGGTTACCTTGGAAGACACCACTTGTATGCCAAAAAAATCTAATAAAACATATCTGGAAGTACAGGCCAATATTTTAAAATCTGTAAATTTGCAGTGTCATGTAACTAAAAATTGTTATACAGTTCCCCTAGTGATGTGCACATTCTATATGACAATGAAACTGATTAGTTATTATGATGATTGGTTTGTTTACTGGCAATGTGACGATTTCAGGAGAAAGTAATATCATTGTCATAAGTACAATTATCTGTCTCCATCCCTTTGAAGCCTAGCACTACTATACTGATCTGTGTTATGTTAATGCCTAAATAGGTGAAAAGGACTGCCGCCGGTAGAAGAGGACACGAAGAGGTTCCAAAACAGTAAGTAACACCTCTAATTTTTTCGCTGTTATACCTCATTTATTACTCTATCTATAATAATAGTCCCCACGTGACTTTGCATGCTATAAATTGTAGTTGAGTTTCTTTTTTAGTTTGATAATTATATGTGTAAGCATGTTAGTTCTGCACAAAAGCAGGGTTGTTAGCTGGTTAAATAAAACTACCAGGGAGCAAAACTGAGGTACAACCTATTTTTGAATGTGGTTTTAGCTTGGTACAATCTTATTCCTAACCGTAAAATTTGGTGGAACATAGCTGTGTACGTACATTTCAGATGTGTTTAATCAATGCATTCAGTTGAGGTACAACAGGCAAGCAAGATCAAACTTAGTAACTTACCCCCTTCACAGCTTGGCATTCGAGTTATCCAAAAAAAAAAGGAGGGCATTCGAGTTATTCTATAATGCAGTAGGAAATTCTGACTCATTACGAATTCTTTGGAGTTCTATTCAGATTATGTTACGTTTGACCCTAAACTGAGAAAACTCATTAACAAGTGATAAGTGCATCAGTGCATGTTGCTTCTGTAGCTATGGGTGCTTTAGTTTGAATATGCAAGGAATGTCCTACACAATGAATTCAGTGGTTGAAACTGTAGTACTATTAAAAACGTGTTTGATATATTATTGTGTCTATATTCTTGTCTGAAGTATCATATGGTAGACCTAACAGTTCACCGCAGTATAAGAATTATTGCAAAGGAATTGCGTACAATGAAAAGAGTTAGCACAACAGAATATCTAGGTAGTGTGGTCTCACCACTGCAACAAACTTTCATGGTTCATGCCTTGAATGAGTGTTAGATCTTTCCTTCCACATATTTTTCAAGAAAGTTAGATGGGGGAGCATGCATGTAATTTAACAAAATTAACCCATCTTAATTATTGTATGGTTGTGGAAGTGCGTAGATCTCGCATAAGTGTCAGATGTTAGCCTTTTGAGTTTTGCCAATGTAGGTGAGGAATCAGAACTGACTGAGTCTTTTAATATAACTATGAGCATTATTCATGTTTAGATTTGTCTTAGAAGTTGTTGATACATACATGTGAGGATTGGTTTAGACTGGAGGCCACACTGGACTCTTCTGTATTTAAAAATTATACCATCTTGATATGAAAATATTTGTTTTCAATTATGCAGTTGGTTATGTATATATATTGGAATCAGTGTAAGCATTTAAAGGCACAAGTTACAACCCAACAAAAGCAGAAAGGTACTCCAATAATTTGGGAGGAGAGTTTTTTTTGGAGTTTGGAATTTGAATAGTAATGGGTCGAAAACCATGTTGCTCGAAAGATGGTGTCAAGAAAGGAGCATGGACTGCTTCAGAAGACAAAATGTTAACAGATTACATCACGATTCATGGCGAAGGAAACTGGAGAGACATTCCTAAACTTTCAGGTATTGATAATGTTCAAGTAATGCAGCAATTACTAAGTAGAGAATTTTAGCTTCTATCATAGTCGAACTGATTGTGTAAAATGACGCAGGGCTTCAGAGATGTGGGAAGAGTTGCAGGCTTAGATGGCTGAACTATCTAAGGCTGCACAAACTCTTAGGCAATCGGTTCGTGAACATTTTCATTAATTACTAAAAACATCTCACCGAGCTTGCCTTGTGTGATAATATGGTCTGAATTTATATGCTCTGTTCTTCAGATGGTCTCTCATTGCTGGACGGATTCCAGGCAGAACAGACAATGAAATCAAGAACTACTGGAATACCCATCTTGCTAAGAAACCGCAATCTTCAGTAACCAACTTCTCTCCAGTAAAAGTCGCCATCCTTGATACAACGCTTCCTAAACCGGCTGATACAACATTGTTATGTACCCCCACTGACCCATCTTCCACGGTCAGAAACCATAATATGAATTCAGCAAAATCCAACTATTTTGAAGCTTGTCCCGCTCCAGTATCTTGGAGCAATGAACACGAGTTCCAACAAGATTTTTCATACTTGGACTTGGAAATGGGTGATATTTCAGTGTCCAGAGAAGATTTTGATAGCTTCTTCAGCAACTTCGACGACACGGTGCATACAGATACAGAGACTTCTATCAGAACCAAGAAACTTGATGATTTAACTGATACCTTGGAGAACTGGACTTCAGGCTATATTGAAAATGACGATTTCGAGTCATCTGCTTCACTGATTGGATCACAAGCAGCAGAAAGAACAGCCATTGAAGATTGGCTGAGGAGTATTCTTCACTGAGACCTGATTGTTAACTGTGTGAGATATGTATGTGTTGTGTAGTGCTTTTTCTGATTCAGGATATCAATAACAGTGTAAGTGTTTGTGGAATAAACCAAATGGGCGCATCTTTAGTCTCTGTACTTGTATTGAAACGACGTTGTTTTGTTAGTTACAATATAAACTGTTTTACTTGGATTCATTTCAAAATGGTTACAAAAACGTTGAAATGGTGTCGTTTTATAATTTGAAATAACTTGCTTATCAAGATATGAGCAGTAGTACTCCGCTTCTGACCTCTCACCGACCTCTCTCTAAAACACTTTCCTTGCAAAGGCTTGGTTTGGGTGGGGAGGACACCCCTCCTCTCGGGGAGGTCTGTCCTCCTCCGCCCGCGGTAGTTTAATCTTCCCTTTCCTTTTCGTATTGTCGTTTCCCTTTCAATAATTCCTCTAGCTCCTTTGCTAGTTTTCCCTCTAGCCTTGTGCTAGTTTTCCCTCTAGCCTTGTGCTAGATTTTCTGTCAAGCTATGGAGCTTGGCGTGTGGTGGTGGTCCGAGAGGTCTGCTGTGGCTCTGGGTTTTCTTTCGCTGACTGGCTGGTTGTCGCTTTGCTGAGGAGGCACGGCTTGGTCATCAATCCAAGCTTTGTGCGGACATCGGTCAGGCGGGGGTGGAAAGTCGAACGGGGTCGCGGGGACTGGAGGGTGTCGGATGGGCCGAGCTGGGATGTTGACGGGATGTAGGCTGGGTTCGGAGGCGCCGGAATTGCGGAACATGAGCTCGGGGTTTGGGTGGACGAGGCTCGCCGGATTTTCGAGGCTGGACGGATGTGTGGAGCGGCGTGGATTCGGTTCGACGGTGTGGGTTGGTCCGGCGGCGCGAAGGGGATTTGTTGCGTCTTGGGCGGCTAGGGTTTGTGCGGAGAGGATTTGCTGTCTTGGGCCTGGGTGTTGTTGGGCCTGGGTGCTGTTGGGGCCTTGATGCTGTCCTGGACTTTGCTGCCCTGTCCTGGACCTTGCTGCCCTGTCTCTTGTTCTTTGCTTTCCTGGTCTCTGAGCCTTGAGGTCCTCCTGGTTCTAATGTCTTGGCTACTGTGGTGAGTTTCCTCGAGTCCGGTGGGTTTGGACTTCGGTGAGTTCGTTGGGATGGTGCCGCGCGCGGCCTGCTCTTCAATCGTCATGAATGAGACTTTCTCGATGTCGAAATGTCTTTGTGTTTTTGTCCCTTCGGTTTGCTTCATTTGCTCGCATTGTAAGATCTTTATCTATGGAACAATCTCACCTTTGAATCAAAAAAAAAAAGATATGAGCAGTAGTTCATAGAGAGCTTGTTTCAGAATTTCAAATTTCTTTCTAGCTTGGAATTTCCATTCAGATCGCTGTCGAATGAATCCGCGTCAACGGAGGGACTCGTAGCTGGTTCAGATATATTCCAACAAACTGAATCTAGAAGTGAGCTGGGAGATTCTCGAAGCACCGTTGCGGAACTAGTCTATAACACAACAAAACAAAGCCTTACACATGTTTCGATTTCTTATTGGAAAATTTAGGGAAAATTTCACTACCAAAATGTACCTTCTTCGAATTTTCTTCCTGACTGAGTTTAAGCATTGCATGTACTTGTTTAGCCAAATCATCTGATATGTGAACCAATCTTCGCATTTTGCCGTGCATCACTGTTTTGAGAATCCAGGCTGACTGCAAAACAAAGTTGTAATTACTCTTTCTGTGATTTTACTTCCGTGCAGACGTTAAGTTTGCTGTATAAGTAAAAGTGCATGTACACATACCGTTACGAGATTACTGGATCGACATTGACCCAAGTATCTTTTGACAGAAGTTGCATCACATACTACAAAATCTGCATCACAGCCAGCACCCCATTTCTTCAAAAAAGTCATTCCTTCCCTAGAACCAGCCTCCATAACCTTACCCATCACAAAAGTTCATCAGTAACATGAATCCATTCATGCTTAGGTGATATTATATACAGGCCTTAGAACTTTTAGTTCAGGTATAAAGAAGAAAAAATATATATCAAGAAAAGATTACCTTATTCTGTTCCACTAGGGAAATATCAGGGTCAATGTATATAGATTTTCCGGAAAGGATAGAGTCTGAAGTTATTCTTTTTGGCGATTGGTCTTGTCTTCTGAAATGTCTAGCATTTCCTTTCGAAATAACGGAAATGCAAGGGCTTTCAGAGCCTGTGTAATCAGCAAACCTTTTGATACTTCTTGCAGTGTGGTTAATGCGGTAAAGGTCTTCACTCAGTCGCACTGCATTGCACATAACATTAGAAATGATACTTGGGTTTCTTCAAATGAGTTGTAAGCTTTAGGTTTAGAACTTTATATTTCATTTATATAAATATTGCTGGATCATACCCTTTCTCCGGACAGAGTCCACAAACCATCCGATCGTAACTACTGACAGACTGCCCTTGGCAGAAGAAGCCAGTTTAACTGGTTGGTCGAGTTTTAGCCCACTTGTACTGTAAGTTTATCGTCAAGAACACAATGATCATAGGTGTTTTAAACTATTGGACAGATTTTTCACTTTGCATCAAAATCATGGAAATTAGCAAATGAAACATTAACTTCTGACAGCTACAAATGTGGAAAATGAAGGATATTTGAAGGACCAAATGAGTACACTGGGGGTGCAAAATGGGGCTATAAACCCCGCCCAACTTCTCCGTCGCGTCCTTGACTTGTTTCCTAGCCTCTGTTAATCATCGAAACAATTCACGATCGAGATGGTGACCGTTATCCTCACACAGAAACCAAAAGATAAAAAAACAAAATTGTCAACTTGATGAAGATGCACATACCTTTGGACAAGCCAGTAACACATATTACCAAACCAGAAAATGGACCCTCCAGCTCATGTTCAGACCCCGGAAAATGCTGCAAACCATCAATGTTACTCTTCCTAAAAGAAGAGGCTGCTTCTGTTAACATTGCAGCACACCCTTTGCTACTAACCACCTCCACAACCCTGCGATCGGCCCCCATGATTCACACCAGATCAACCTATGCAAACATGACAATATAGACAACCTCAAATACCCAGAAGAAGAATGTTCAAAAGGAAAGTAAAGAAGGAAACTTTGGTGCATCAAAAGTGAGAATCAATCATGAAAGTGTAACACATAAAAAAAGCAAATTACAAAATTTGAATCTTCCTCTACTTGTTGGGTTCTAGAAAAAAAGTGTAGCCAACAAAGAGAATGAACTTGAAACAACCTTAGATTAGCTTACCTTAGATAAAAGTAAAGCTTTGCTAGTTTCCCTAGCCAGGCTTGCCGGTTTCCAACAAAAGCTCTGAAAAAGATGGTTTTTGACTTGTAGTTTTTGCTTTTTCTTTACATCACCGCATCTTGTGCTTCTCCATGTGATCTTTCAATCATTAAATGGAACATTAATTTTGCTCAATCAACGCATAATTTTTGTATAAACATTTCTATATTTTGCATGATTGTAATTAAATATATTCCTAATGAGTTATATAAAAATTTGAAAGTAGACTACAGGGATCTTTATTAGTTTAACAAGTTATTGATAAAACTACGTCGTTCTGAGGACAAGTGGAGAACTACAGTGCTATAAACGTATCAGAAGCCTATCCACGAATAGAAACGCGACACGTCATCAAAGAAACTGAGAAATCTCAATTTATATCGCATAATGCAATCTCGTCGCCACGCCATCATTAAAAGTTACTCATGTCTACAATATCTTCCTCTGGCACTATTTGGTTTTCGGATTATCATCAAAATAAAGAGGCACTGAAGACTTGCAAATGATGAGCTAAAAATGAGAGTATGAACAAACACTTACTATAATGCCACTCGTACATTTTTCTGAGGAATGGCAAGTTTCGTGTAAATTTTCGCTAGTGGATGACCCTCAATCCTTTTTAGGCTTAGCTAGTTTCTTAGAGATTCAGCTATCACTTTGCATCCAAAAGATTGGATCTTTGTGACCAGTGCATCTATTTCTTCTTCATTTTTCTCATAAATGTAAAAGGCACTGGACGCTATAGGCAGAGCTGTATGGATTTAACACACTATTAGGTTTCATTATTATTGTAAGGAAAATACAAGAAGGCTGAGCCAGTTTCAATGACTCTGTTATACACGGCTCAGTTATAAACAGCGATGGATAAAAGACGTACCAACAACAAAGAGGCTATGAACTGAAGCTGTTCCAAGAAAGCCGAGAAAGAACAGTGAAAAGACTACCTGTTCCATCCACAGTGCAGCAAAAGTGTTAGAAATTAGAACCGATGATTATTCAGTATGAAAAAGTTACGCACCATATTTAGCTTCAAGAAAAGATATTCATTTGAAACAAAATCATCCCTGCATGCAAATATAACCACCAAAGGTTACAAATTAAATACCTTGAAATATAAGTTCCGGTCATTCCCTCTGGAAAGGGATTTTAAACTACTAACAGTGCACTTCCATGAAGATACGACTGCAAAGACAACTTTACGGGACATATTCTCTAAAAAGTCGAAGTTTGATTCCTGAACCTTTTCAATTTGATACCCCAATCTGAATCAGAAAATGTCAACATGTATAAGCTTAGCTCTATTGCAGTTCAAATACACTTGTTGATTGCCTCGAACCACACATTACTGGTATGGCGTAACAACATGCATGTTCTATGATAATCCAATGAATATTTACTGGTACTATGTTATTGTTACAATCGACCTAATACTACTTGTAAAACATTAACTGCAATTAACAGCATAGATTCCTTTCAATGATTCAATCAATGAGCCATTCCATACCTTTACCACCTCCGCAGTGGCGGATTTAGGAATTTTTTCTGATTGGGGGCAACATAGAAGTTTAAATATATTTATAAATGTTGTTTCACTAACATTCATAAATTTGTACTGAAGGTTTTCTCAATTTCATTAGTATGAACTACATCATCATTTCTAATATAGTTAATAATTGAATAATATAAACCTTCCATTGTAGTCAGGAAAATGTAGAAGTTTATATAGCATAGACATGTTTTACATAGTGAGTTAAGTTGAGAAGAGTCTAAAACTATTAATTGCATTCAGGAAAATGTAGAAGTTTATGTAGCATAGACATTGTATTCAGGAAAATATTTATATCAACTATAATTTATCAATTGAAGTCTAAAACTGATTTTTAACTAATATTTAAATGAATTGGCAAAAAATCATGGAATGGTTGAGATTGAACTATCAATATTAACGTTTAATTAATATAAATCATTCGCTATCGAAAAAAAAAAATTAATATAAATCATTGTTTAATATGATGAACTTCTGTCACAAAAATTATGTCTTCATAAACTCTTTTTATATAGATAATATACTGAAAATATTTGTTTCCAATTCAACCTTTTAAAATATGAATAAAGAACAGTTTAAACGAAATAAAATTGAGTTCATATATAATCTAATATCTAACTATAAAAATAAATCGTTGCTAGATTATAAATAATATACTGTGCAAAAATAGGCTAAATGTATAAAAAACTCCATATTATTTACACACAAAATATTAACTTCATTGGGGCCTAGGCCCCACCCCTTTCTCAAGTGTATCCGCCCCTGCACCTCCGAGCATTTTAAATGCGAGTAGGATTCATCAAAGAAAGTGCATTTTCCGTATGTAATACCTTCGAGTACTTGAGGCTTGTTACGGAGATTGAATAAGACATACTGAGATGTCCAGACTTGATGAAGCAGCTTCACAGAGCAGTCCATTCTCTTCATGAGGCTCCAACTTAATTAAAGGACGCAATTCAGCAATTCGTACGGAAAATATCTTTTAGCGGATAAGCATTTCCACCAAATGCCTTGCCGCAAAACCTCTCCCCCTCCGGTCACCATGCACAGTCTCTCCGGCTCCGCCATTCGCTTTGCGATTCCTGAAACTATCAATCAATGTAGATCAGATGATGTCAGCAATGCGAATCGAAAATTGAATGCAACAATCGGATGTTGATTGAGGCTTACTGGTTGATACGGCGTCGCGTTGGGAGTCGAGCTGCTAGGAATCTGATCGACGATTACTCGATGAGTTGGCGCTAGCTCACATCACAATCACATGCTCCGTATTTGTTTGGGCCCATTGAGGTCACCTTATCGGCCCAAAAAACCGAAGCTCAAATAATTGAAAGGCCCAATTGTTTTTTGATAACACAATAATATGTAAAATAAACGATAAAAATAAGTCGTTTATGCAATAGCATCATTGTATTTTTTCAGTTATTTTCATAATTTTAATTTATGATTTTTTAAAGTCCATCATTTTAGTTTTTCATCAAAACTACATAGTATAAATTACTGTAAAAAGCAGTTGGCTTCACCGCGTATTTATTTATGGTAAATATGAAAATCATATCGTTTTGATGATTTTTACTATAAACTTACGCAGTTTTGATTGACTTATTTATCAAAACACGTACTTTTGAGCGGCAATAAAATTCTCGGGATGTCGGCTGTCGCATCATCTATCATTTGATGCCATACCCTAACGGCACAACCTAACACATTACAAGTCTCAAATTCCCAATGCAAACCTGCCCATACTGTCCAACTGATAATACAATTTATGGTCTCATATATTCCTATTCTACTGCACAAAATTTCACGTTGTAAGAATCGAATATTGTTGTCTGGTTGAATAGACAATAATATCTTCATTTCAAAACCCTATGATACCATTACTATACTCTGCACTACACACCAATCATTCCAATATCGGAAAAAAATGGCTGATGCCTCAAAAAAGCAAAGATTGACAAAAACAAACTGTGCTCTCTTTTGGTCCCTAATTCATTAAATTGTCTCTTCACAAGAATTTATTCTTAAAAATCACACCATATTTTTCTTTGAAAATACTTCTTTATATTTTCTTATTTTTTACCTTTTTCGCACGACTCTAAACTTTCCGTTATATGACTTCTCTTTTTGCGGAACAATTTTGTTATTGGCTCTTTGGATAAGAAGGGGTCAGAGCTTTTCCTATTGCCCATATCTTTTCTAGCATCACACATTACATGCTGTAAGATATGCAACTTGGAGAAATGCATTTTGAGTACTATAAATATACATGATAATCAAGTAGAGTAATACAATGGGAGAAGTTGATGTTGGTGCAAGAAGAGCCTTGCTTGGAGAGGTGGAGAGTGCAATGCAGCCAAGGATGACTTGCCGGTAGAGTTTCCTTTTGGTTAATGGCCATAGGGATTGGAATCGGCGAGTTGTTCTTGGCTACACAGTACTCTCCTCTTTCACATGTAAGGCCTCGAATGCAGATAAACTATGGCACTATAGTGTCGAGATGGCCTTTTCTCAAAGTTTGTTACATGTATGTATTTTGATGCACCTTTTTATTGAGATTTTATTTTCTGAAGGCATTAGGATATGAGTGGAAGTCCGTAAAAGCCCTATGGATAAGATCTTCATCACTTTTGTTATTTTCTTGCAAATATTTCCAATCTTTTCAGACCGAATCTAAGTTATCTTACATGTTTCCGTGACTCTGATTTAGGGTACCGGTAATAATCTCGTCTCGACCTGCATTATCCATTGCAAGAACAAATCCCATTAATGAATTTCAAGAGATGTACATGAGCTTGATTTAACTCCACACTTGTCCCGCTTCTTCCATTTCTGATGAGCTCAAAACTACACATGATCATTCTAAGGAAATGTAGAACTCTTCCGTAGCCACATTTCGTTACACAAGACATCCTAAAGACTATCCAATGTCTACTTTGATTTATATTTCAAAGAAAAAGTATTAATCTGATAAGAAACAATATTGAAAATTTAAGTCGAAATTACCAAAATAATTCATTAATATTTGAAATGATCAAGCAAGAGAACTGGTCGATCGAGACTTCCAAAAAAACAGAATACATTTCACAGCAACTTCTTATCTATCAAAATCCACCCAAAACCAATGATCACAAATCATTCAAATCTGATGGGCATTGAAATATTCATGACTAATGTACAATGGAAATCTGCAGGGTCATTCCACATCTATTCAATTTTCTCTTGCATCTACTATTGGGCCGGAAAATGATTTGGGCTTTTATAGCCCATCAGTTGGCCCAATAAGAACGAGAGTAACGAACACGCGGGACTCGAATGATCTGAAGAAGATAAATGGAATACGTGAAAAAATTGCAGTATAAATTACTGTAGACGAATCGAGAGCCAGAGCATCATCGTCAGTTATTCTTCTCCGACGAAGCGTACGGAATTTAAAGATGAAGCGCAAGGATTTCGAAAACGCATTCGATGACTTCGCTCGAAAATCCAGGCGATTGGTAATCACTCCGACTTTATATCGTGCTTGATTATGTTTTGATTGATTACTTTGATTCGTGGTTGATCGGATTGTAGTGTTGTGGAAATTTAGGTCGTTAGGTTTACCATTTCTGTAGCTGTGGTCAGAAATTTTGCTGGAAATTCAGATGATTAGGAAATCAATTTCTGTAGATTTATGAGTGATTTTCGCAGTAGAAATTTGATCGAAATGAAGAGGATGTGGTTTCAAAAATTAGGTCCCTGTTCGTTTTTTGTTTGTAGAAATTATAATGATTTTACCTTTGCGGGAACCTAGCTGTGTTTTTTGCTTGTATTTGATTTCATGATTTTAAAGGATTGTGAATTGGCTCCGGTTATTGATGAGGAGCTTAGCAGTGGCATAGCGATGGTACCTGAACAAGTTTTCTTGCAAGAGAGTCCGTTTGCTGGAGCGGCGGATTTAGTGCTGAATGAGTCTCATTTGATTAGCCCTTTTGTAGTTGCGAATGATCCTCCATCTCAAGAGCTAGCTATTGTTTTGTATAATCCTGAGAGTGCAGCTACTCAGGGGATGGTCAAGTCTCCCAACTTGTCTAACTTGTCTCTTGTAATGAACCCTGAGATACTTTTAGGCTGGAAGAGTAAGTACATGTTTCCGTTCCGTAATAATGTCATATATTTTATGTTTCAGATTCTGTTTTGGAATAGGCAGATAAAATTCTTTTTGTTTCAGTGAAGCTTAATTGGCATTCTGTTGATATGCAGGTCGAATGTTGTGTCAGGGGAATCAAAGTAGGCTTACTATCACTGAGCTGGATGAGGAGTCAGACGAATATAAGAGTTCTCTGTCAAACAAATCGATTTCTGTTGTACCACGGGTGGCGTCTCAACAGCAACCATATGTAACACTTCCAGAGTCTGAAGCACCAGCCATGAGCATAGAACCAATGGAAGCTGATGCAGACTGCGAGATGATGGAATTCGACGACAATTCTATTTCCCCTAGTTACAACAATCAAGTGTTTCACATGAACAATGGGATAATGGCTGGAGCTCAAACAAGATTTCCCTTGCAGCAACCACATTGTCTGATGCCTCCACAATATGCTCCAAACACATACTCTCCAATACCCTGGTATAGTTAATAATTCCTCGCTGCCTCGTTAGGTAAAATAGTTGTAGCCATGGATGAGCAGTGGCCAGGTCCCTCAGCAAAGTGTTAGCATTTCTTTTCGCTGCTTCGTCTTGCATCAGCCTATCAGGAATTAGAAGTTAGAGGAGAATTAGTGATTTTACTCACTATTTTCTTAATGGATAAGATTCAATCTGATTAGGAAGGAAGATCATGCGATTTGTTACCTTTTTCTCCTTTTCAAAATTAGTACGAAAAGTCGGTAATGGATAAAGTTGTCACGCCAGATACCAATCCAGAATCCCTAAAACCCAAACTACCGAGGCTTGGAAATAAATAACTAACAGCTGCTACCAAACAAAGTGACTCCTCATCTCTTTGACGTCTGCGTCTCTCCCTTTCAACTCCCTTTCCTCAATTCCCCTAAACACGCAACTCTTCCTGATCACATCCGCATTTCTTCATCCCGGTTCAATCATCCTCGCCTAGGGTTTGACCAATTCCCAAAATGAGCATCGAAGCAGACAAAGATCTTCCTCTGACTACCTCCACGAAACATCTAGTATTCGCTTACTATGTCACTGGTCACGGCTTCGGTCACGCCACCCGCGTCGTCGAGGTTTTATTCAACTCTTCCTCTTCTTCTATTTTTTCATATTCTGTTAAATTGAGTGAAAAAGAATCAATATTTATCTGGATTTATTCACTTTAATAAAGGTTGTTCGTCATTTGATCAATGCTGGTCACGATGTTCACGTGGTCAGTGGTGCTCCGGAGTACGTTTTCACTACTGCAGTTCAATCTCCCAGGCTCTTCATTAGAAAGGTATATCCTTTTCCACTCATCATTCACAATCCAAATAGCTACTTTTTGGTGCGATGTCATGCTTTGAATATTTTCTAATGCTTTAGGAATCTAACTTTTGCCACAATTTTGATTACATCATTCTCACCAAAATGATGCTATATACCACACATTGATGATATGATCTGATGAGTAACGTAACTTGATAAATAATTGTGTAGGTACTTTTGGATTGTGGGGCAGTACAGGCTGATGCATTGACTGTTGACCGCCTTGCCTCTCTGGAGAAGGTATAGCTTGAGCTTGAAAAATATCATAGTTATAAAAATATATGGACACTTTTTCCGTTTATGGATACAGCAATCTTGATGAATGGAATCTGATCTTTGTTCTATATATATAGTATAAGGAGACAGCTGTAGTACCCCGTGAATCTATTTTGGCTACAGAAGCTGAGTGGCTGCAATCCATAAAAGCCGACTTAGTGGTATGTTTTTTGAATTGAACTAATGGATATTTGAGCTTTTATGCCCATTATCAAATTCTGTGAAATTGAAGTCACGGTCAAGTTATTGTGCTATACTATTAGATTTCAGATGTTGTTCCTGTTGCATGTCGAGCTGCAGCAGATGCTGGAATCCGTTCTGTATGTGTTACAAATTTTAGGTGAGCTTCCATTCATATTCAAACTACAGGGTTCATTAGATTTCTATGACACATGCTTAATTTACATTTTAGTCTTATCAAATCTTCAACTTTTATCCCTGTATCTGAAATGTATATTGTTCGTATCTAGCTGAAACCTTAAAATTTATATCTAGATTTGACATTACGCCTTACAAATTGAGTTCATATCAGACTTTGAAAATAAATCGACGGTTATATCCAGGAGTTACATGTATACCTTAGTTAAACAGAGAAGCTACTTTGTATTTCTGACAATTGGTTAGAGGTTAGACCCTAGGGGAGGTATCATGAAATGTTGGGTTCCACATTCGTTATGAAGCAACCCTTCTGTTGTGAATGTTAATGGCTTATGTTCTGAGGGAAACGTTTGTTTTTGTTCATGGGAAGGTGTTAAATATGGAGCTTTTGACTCATACACCTAGAAGTTGATAAAAAGCGGTGGAAAATGTTGACAATCATGTTTTTCTTAGAATTCTGTTTGATTCGACATTGTTGTGCATTGCCAGTTGGGATTTCATTTATGCTGAGTATGTCATGGCTGCTGGAATTCATCATCGGTCAATCGTGTGGCAGGTAATTCTTAATTTTTGTTTTCCTTATTCTCTCGAAGTTGGTGGTAATCTGCAATTAACCCAATACATTATATTTCAGTCCTTTCATAAGAAATTGATTAAAAAGAAACTTCAAAAGTAACTCAGAGGCTCAGAGCTAACAAGTTGTCATGAGAAATATGAAAAAGTAATATTTTTAGCCTCCTAGTTCATGTTTGTCCTATTAACATGAGATTAAATCATTTTCAGTTCTTGCTGTTTTCGTTTTGTTAGAAAAATGAATAAAACTTTCACCTTCCTTGTTTTTCATCGGTTATATGAAACTGGTTTTGCCTTTGGTTATGCAGATAGCAGAAGATTACTCTCACTGTGAATTCCTAATTCGCCTTCCAGGATATTGCCCAAGTAAGCAGAAGTTCTCAATCTTTGTCATATAAATAAACAGATATCTAGTCCCTTGTTCTAATATCCCGGTTGCTGAATTTCACCATTCGATCTCCAGTGCCTGCTTTTCGAGATGTCATTGATGTACCCTTGGTTGTTAGAAAGGCCAACAAGTCACGCAAAGAGGTCTGGTTTCTGAAACTTAATAAATATTTATTCTATTACTTATTCATTTTTCTTATTGATAAATGCATTGCACAATAGGTGAGGGAAGAGCTTGGAATTGGTGAAGATGTAAAGTTGGTTATCTTTAACTTTGGTGGACAGGTATGACACTTGTGCTTGACATATTGTTTAAAGCTACACATTTCTTAACATAAATTACATCTGTGCCCGTAACCTAGTTATGTTTGATACTGATCATACATCTATGTTTTCAGCCAGCTGGTTGGAAGTTACAAGAACACTACTTGCCCTCGGGGTGGTTATGTCTGGTTTGCTTTGCTTACCATCAGTATTTTATATATATATATTTCCTTGTTAAAGTTAGTAAGGCAAACAACTATTGTTACTCTCTCAGGTATGTGGAGCATCGAAAGATCAGGAGCTCCCACCTAATTTTATTAAACTGAAAGGATGTCTACACACACTGATATTATGATTGCTTGTGATTGCATGCTTGGTAAATATGTTTTTTGTTTTACTTAAAATGTGGACTGGGTACTATGAAATATAATAACACGCTATTAAACAGGCAAAATTGGGTATGGGACTGTCAGTGAAGCATTGGCATACAAACTTCCTTTCATTTTTGTACGTAGAGATTATTTCAATGAAGAATCATTTTTGAGAAATATGCTCGAGGTAAAATACAATTCAACCACTTGGAAGGATCATTTATAGTAAGTCATATCAAGTACAAAAGAGGAGATGTGTAAATCATGATCAATTCTACAATGCAGTATTATCAAGGCGGGGTGGAGATGATTAGGAGAGATCTGCTTACCGGTCATTGGGCACCTTACCTAGAACATGCAGTCACTTTGAGGCCATGCTATGATGGTAGTATAAATGGTGGTGAGGTAAGCCATGTCTATATGCGACCTCAACGGCATTGATGTTTTTAGTGATTCTACACGAAATGCTATTTGAGCTTCAATTTGTATGCTTGTCAAAGTAAATGATGATAGAAATGGTCCCTACCATGTCATCTACGAAGCCATACAAGTATACAACTCTCAACCAATTTGCTAACAAGAATTGTTGCAGGTAGCAGCACGTATATTGCAGGACACAGCTGGAGGAAAAAATTATGTATCTGATAAGGTAAGCTTGTCTTGTTGAGATCCCAGTACGAACTTTTGTTATCCTTTTTGCAGCATCCCCTTTTCAATGAGAAAACACAATTCCTTAGTTTTTTAGATTATTGTGGTCTTTGCTGCCTAGTATTCCTTAATATTTCTCACCAAATTGGTGTAAGCACATCGGATTCGGGACAAATATTAATGCATTACTGAATTCCTAATACACCTCTTTTTGCTGCTGCAGTTAAGTGGCCCTAGAAGGTTAAGGGATGCAATAGTACTCGGTTACCAACTTCAAAGAGCTCCAGGTAGAGATATTTCTATCCCGGAATGGTATTTAAATGCTCAAAGCGAGCTCGGTCTTCGAACTAGTTTTGATCTGAAAGAGGGGACATCTGTCATACAGTGAGTTGTACTCTAATATTTTTTATGAATGGAACTTTTTCGGTTGCTGATTCTGTTAATGTTGACCTTGTCTTATGCCTTTTCAGAAGCAGTACGGAGGACTTTGAAATACTTCATGGTGATGTTCAAGGCCTTTCAGATACCATGGCTTTTTTAAAGAGCTTAGCAAATCTAGAGGGTGAGCATGGCTCCGGGAAACATGTAGATCAGCTCCAACTTAGAGAAAGGAAAGCTGCAGCAAAGGTCTTCAACTGGGAGGTAAAACAGATTTCTGTGTTTCGTTTGTGTAACTGAACACTTCGGACGGCCACATTGTAATTACTTGTGAACCTCCTTTTAATGGGTATTGGACAAATTTAGGAAGATATATTTGTTACAAGAGCACCTGGAAGGTTGGATGTCATGGGAGGGATTGCGGACTACTCTGGAAGCCTCGTTTTGCAGGTCATCTGTCTTTTGATTTTTTTGTTACTGTTTTGTTTGCAACTTTTGAATGATATAACTCTCTTCAAACAACAACAAAGTCGGATATCATCAATTTGTATTATTAATCTTAAAGTAACCGACAATAAGATACTTTTAGTTGATATAATGGTAACAACCATTTACAAAATCAACTTATGTCTATCAGATGCCCATTAGAGAAGCCTGTCATGTGGCTATTCAAATTAGCCATCCAAGCAAACAAAGGCTATGGAAACATGCTCTTGCAAGACAGCAAGCAAAGGGTCAAGGGCCAACACCCGTTCTGCAAATTGTAAGTGTTCTTAGCGTTTGATTCACATATTTGACAGAGTACATATATGTTGATCCGTTTCTTATATGATTCTTCCCCACGGAAACAATAGGTTTCATATGGATCTGAACTGAGCAATCGTAGCCCAACATTTGACATGGATTTATCTGATTTCATGGATGGAGAAAAGCCAATATCTTATGCTGCAGCACGTGAATACTTCGCAAAAGACTCATCCCAGAAGTAAACTTCAGAATTTCCTTATATCTTTTGCATAGAAAGACATGCGGTAGTTCTCATTTGTGTCTACTGTAGGTGGGCTGCATATATTGCAGGGACAATATTGGTTTTGATGACCGAGTTAGGTGTACGCTTTGAGAATGGAATTAGTATGCTGGTAAGAGCTATATATTTTAGAAAGTGTTGATGAGTTTCATGGGAAAAAGCCTTGTTCACTTATCTCTTCTCTTGTCAGTGTATGCTGTTACAGAACTATTGCATAAGGATGTTGAAATTATTCTTGAATCTTATGCTGTCTATTTCATAGTATTATGATGTCTTACAATTGCCTAAATTTGTCGATCCAAGGTTTCTTCTGCCGTCCGAGAGGGAAAAGGTGTATCATCATCTGCTTCTGTAGAGGTTGCTAGCATGTCGGCTGTTGCTGCTGCACATGGTATCATTGTATTCTATATGTCAATCACTTTATTTAAAATAACAATTGAAATGTGATACAGAACCTTGTATTTTTTAAATTTATTTTATGATCAGATAGCTTATTCTTTATGGAAGAGGGACAGTTCTGTATGGGGCAGTCATATAATTTCCTAACAAATATTTGATATTCCTGCAGGAATCAAAATCAGTCCTAGAGAGCTTGCTTTATTGTGTCAGAAGGTCCCTTTTCTATAGCCTTTTCGGATTCCTTCAACATTTATAAAGAATTTTAGGACTGGTGCTTAATTACATCTGCTTATAGGTGGAGAATCATGTAGTCGGTGCACCATGCGGTGTTATGGACCAAATGGCTTCTTCGTGCGGTGAAGCAAACAAACTTCTTGCTATGTTGTGTCAGGTACATTGTGACGCCCCACAGATAAAGTTATGAAGGCTTTGTGTCTTGTAGCAGTGATTTTTTATTTATTGAGTGATTACGCTGTTTATGAATTTGTAGCCAGCTGAAGTGCTTGGGCTTGTTGATATTCCTAGCCATGTGCGATTTTGGGGCATAGACTCTGGAATTCGACATAGGTATCCTACCAATCCGATTCAATTTTGAACAATGGCTCATCGTTAATGTTCATGTTGCTTTTTTATTCAGTGTGGGCGGTGCTGATTACGGGTCTGTTAGAATTGGTGCGTTCATGGGTCGAAAGATGATAAAAACCTTAGCAGCCTCAATGTTACCCCAATCTTTAAGTGCAGACTGTGACTTTGAAGATGTTGGCGTTGAGCTATTTGAATCTGAGTCCTCGTTAGATTATCTGTGCAATCTTTCTCCGCACAGGTAACAGTCTTCCTTTAATACTTTTTTGAAAAGTGGAACTAATAGTGACAAGGTGCATTCTAAGTTACAGATATGAAGCTGTATATGCTAAATCGATTCCGGATTCAATTGGTGGTGAGGAATTTTTGGAGAAGTACGCCGATCACTGTGATTCAGTCACAGTTATTGACCCCAAACGAAGCTATGGAGTCAAAGCATCTGCTAGACACCCTGTTTATGAAAACTTCCGTGTCAAGGTTAGTGAGATCATCTCCATACTAACGGTTCAATTTCAATGTGTGTAATTTAGGTGTTATCTTTCCCAATGATGACTACATTAAATCTCTTTTTGCAGGCATTCAAAGCTTTATTGACCTCTATTGTATCAGATGATCAGCTCAGTGCCCTTGGCGAGCTATTGTATCAGGTACTGGCCATTGATTCAAATCCTGGTTTACTGTAATTCCTTGGTGTTTTTAAACACATCTAGAATAGCAAAAATCATAAAATATTTGAACTTGTGCAACAGTGCCACTACAGCTACAGTGCTTGTGGCCTTGGCTCAGATGCAACAGATAGGCTTGTGCAGTTAGTTCAAGAAATGCATCACAGTAAAAAAGATGCTCCCGGAGATGGGACTCTATACGGAGCAAAGATAACTGGTGGCGGCTCTGGTGGAACAGTATGCGTCATTGGTCGCAACTCTCTAAAGAGCAGCCAGCAAATCATTGAGGTAACTTATTCAAACTTCAGTTTCTTAATTTCTTTCCATGCACATGCACTGATAATTAATTTCATACATTTGCATAACAGATTCAGAAGAGATATGAACGCGCTACTGGCTATCTGCCTTTCGTGTTCGAAGGCTCATCCCCTGGCGCTGGAAAGTTTGGGTATCTGAAAATCCGCCGCCGCTCCACCACCACAACCTAGGCATCTAGACCTTCAGATTGATGGATATACTAAATTATTGATTTACACAAGACATTCAGACTAAGAAGAAGAACATCAGAAATATATTAAAAGAAAAATAATAATCCAATGTTATTGTTTTCAAATTCCAAATGCTTGTCTTATATTTGCTTTGCATGAAATCTGGAACATCACAATGGGCCGGTAGTCTTCTCTGGGTTTTAATGGGCCGGCCCAAATTGGATATCTGGCCTAAAAGGCAAGAGGACAGTAGAGTGAGTGACAACTGAAAGACACTCTCCAAAATGCAACAGAGAGTTATAAACACTGAAGAGCAAAACACAAGAACTCACAAATCGAATCAGCAAAAGCAGAGCAAACTGCGGAGCGCAATTTTCCGAACCGAAAATGTCTTCCAAAACGAAGAGCGCAGACTCCTCCGCTATACGCTGTACGCGTTCCTCAGTCGCACCAGAATGGACCCACACCCAAACCCTAATCCTCGTCAACGAAATCGCTGCAATTGAAGCTGATTGTCTGGACGCGCTCTCTTACTATCAAAAATGGAAAATGATTGCTGACAATTGCGCTGCGCTTGAAGTCAACAGGACGCTTGATCAATGCCGCAGGAAATGGGACTCGCTGTTTGCTGATTATAATGCTATTAAGAAATGGGAGAGCGAGAATTGTGGTGGTGATTTGGGTTACTGGAGTTTTGGAGCAGAGGAGAGGAGGAATGTTGGGTTGCCGGAAGTGTTTGAGCGTGAGTTGTTTGATGCTGTTGATGATGTGGTTAAGGCACAAGTGGAGAGAGCTGCTTTGCATCCTGATGCTGTTATGGAGGACGCTGATGCTGATCCCCTAGGTGTCATCGCTCCGCCTGGTAACTGTTAATTGCGCCTTTTCTTTGGTAAATTGGTATAAATATCGTGACTTGCGTTGGTTTCCTGTTATGAAATTGTGAGAAAATATTTTAGAGCGGAGCGTTGCGTTGCACAATCAATAGGCTAGTATTTATTAAATAGGCTTATTCTGGTTGAAAGAGACAGAAAATGAGATCTTTATAAAAATTTATTGAAGGTAATTTTAAGATATTGTCTGTGTTTGTCCATAGACAAAAGAGTAAGGGGTTTAGCGAAACATATCTCAGATAAATAATAAAATGACCACTCATGAACAGATCTTTGGAAAACGGCTTGATTTTAAGTGTTATTATTGGTCTAAGTTGAGAAGATTTGTGCCCTAACTCAAGTATAGGACCACTTGTGGCAAATTAATATATGAATTTTGTATTTGATTCATGAAAAATTTGCTCTTTCCATCTATGTTCTTTGCAGAATACATGATATGACAGCTCATAGGTAATAAATGTGTATCTTAGTTTTATACTTAGTTTCGATACATACTAAAGAAGGAAATGTGTAAGTTCCCCAGTGTCCATGATTTTAGTCAGTTTCCATTAGCTTTCTAGTGATGCTAAATCTTGTCCTTGTAAGTGTTGATGCCATCAGGTTTGTACGGTGGTGTCAGTCAACTGATGTTTACTTTGCATCAGCATTATCTCTATAACTTTGGGCGTTGTCTCTCATAAATCTGATGTCTTTCTTTCGTACATTTGTTAGTGTTGAGGAGACAAAGTCATCAATTGACACCTCAAAAACGGCAGATTGAGGCAAAATCCGAAAAGAAAGTTGCAAGTGATAAGGAAACTGGTTCTATGGAGTTCATGGCACCGAGTCTCAGGAAGAATGCTGGAACGATGCAAGTCATAGCCACACAACCAAGGGAGAAAGCTGACTCCGCGAATCTCCTATCTGCTAAACTCAAGGAGCAGGCAGAAATGGTCTGGGCAATACTCGAAGGAAAGCTTGCTAAAAATGAAGATATGACTCTAAATGACCTGAGGAAGGGTTAAGCTCACACATAAATCTCGCAAGACGTCAAGGTGACAAGCTCATAGATTGCTTTAGTGTCATTGCAAGCACTCTTGATCAGATGTGCAAAGTCGCCCCACATCCACATTAACGAGCTAAGTAATCATTTTCTCGAGGCAGTAAATTTATCCAAGTTTTTAAGGTTCGAGTTCTGTGAAATTTGTATATCAACTGAATGTATCTCCGCTTTCGAATCAGAGATTTAATCTTTATCTGATTCTTGTTTCTTGGTGACGGATCCAGAAATTTTTCTTATTGGGGGCAACGTAAAAAAAAAACTTTTACGAAAATTGTAATCTTTGTTGTCAAGAATGTGTACATATTTTTACTAAGTATTTCATTAATATTTATATGAATGCATAATATTTCAGTGCATCTAATACTCTAATTATATGACACCCTTGAGTTATGAAAAATATTACTCCTCTATCCCATAATTTTTGACTCACTTGTCTAATATCTGTGAGGTATTTTGTAATGAAATGAGACAAAAATAGTGGGACGAAGAGAGTAAGTTTTTATAGTGAATTAGGTTGAAGAGAAAGATTCATTTCCATCAGCTTATGAATGCAATTAAATTTTAATTTTAATTAATTTATAAATAAATTTGTTAAAAGTTATGTATGATTGAGACGGACTATTAATAACATAAGAATATTAAAGATGATATTCCCTGCATTTTTCAAATTTAATTTCCCCTAGATTTTTTCGTATAAATCTTATACTACAAAACATGAGTTTTTAAATCAATCCTTTAAAAGTATTATCTACTTTAAAAAATAATTGCAAAGATAACTAAATTGTAACTGAATCCGCTCAAACAAAATCTAAGGATGGAAAATAAATGGATATTTAAAATAAGAATATTTTTAACATTTTGTGAGTTAAGTATTATAAAAGGAACATCAGCAGATGATGAAGGGGTTAAATTCTCTTCTGTGAATTTCTGAGCTCTCAGTGGGAGTACCATTCATTTCCTGGCAGTGTTGAGGGATGTTTTTTTGGATTGCCCAATAAATTCAATTTAACTCATCTTCTAACTTCACATGTCGGGATAAAAACATGTTCCAAAAACAGATGTTTTGAATTTGAGAATGTATCTATCAAAGCTTCTTCGAAACCACAAAAAAAGAATGTACAATGATGTCAGCTCATTATTCAGTCGCTAGTAAGTAAAATGGTCTCCAAAGGAGATCCGGTTGAAGTTTTCGATCAGACTCTTGAGGTTATGGACAAGCAGAATCTATACATCAACTGGATCTTTCTTTTCATATATTTCTCTAGCTTCTACCAAGTCCTGGATATATCTCTGATGGAGAACTTCTACTTGCTCCAGAAATGATTTCTGTCTGTACTCACCCAGGTTCCTAGCCATTTCAGCCCACCTTCTTTGACACAACTCACCAGTCCTGTGTTCCAGTAGATTGTCCCAATCCACATCTTCAATGCAGCAAGCATCCTGATTATAGAGGGCATCCACAAGCTTATAGTCATCGGTATCTGACCATATACCTTCAACTACCATGGATGAACATAACTGGTAATACCATTTGTTACAGCATGTGGGGCTGGCTCGGGTTCCTAAAGATTCAGATATTGCTCCCCAAGCAATATTGTCTCGCAGCATACCATGTTTGACCTTCTTTTCTTGCACGGCTTTAAGGCAGATGTCATGATTAACCAATTCAAACAACTTCTGATACTCTTCTTGAGACCAAGCTCCTTTTTTTCACCACTAAGTTTGTTTCTGCGGTAAGCATCCTTTACGTGTTTCCTGCTTTTGCCGAGAAAATCACCTAATTCCCTCCATTTTGGCCCATGTTTCTCATGGAAGCTGAGAATCATGTCAATCTCTTCCTTTGTCCACGTTCGTTCTTCTGCTCTTTCATATATAAGATGAGCTCTTTGATAAATGCTCTCAGGAGTCCTCCATGGGATTGCAAGACTGATATCTTTCCAGCAACCTTTGAGTTCGGAGTGCTCCTTGCAATTCATAATCATATTCCTTGCTTTTTTCCAATTCTCATCCAAGTCCCTATCCACACCATTTTTAGCAAAGCCACGCTCGATAATATTGTCATCAATAGCCTGCATTATCTTTGCATCTTCTTCAGGTGTATATCGATTGCCTTGTACTACATCACCTTCACTATTACGCTTCCGATATTTCAAATGTTCTGGCAAATTGAACACCTCCACAGTGTCAGAAAAACTTACCCTCTTTCTATTGGACGAATCATCGGCATCAGCATCCCTTTTTCTCTTCTTCACTGACTTTGAAACTTCTTTTTCATCTGCTGAATGATTGCTGGAATTCTTAGGAAGCTTCTTTGACTTCTTAGGCTTGCGTTTCTTTTCAGCATCATTATCAGCTTTTTCAGATGGCATATCTTCAGATGCAATGCCATTTGAAACTTCATGACTGCGCTTCTTCTTCTTCTTTTTCACAGCAGAATGCACTTCTGCATTAGCCGACTCCATTACCTTTGTCGCTTCCATTTGAGCATGTTCAGAAGCAATACAGTTAGAAACTCCAACGTTCTTTTCCTTTTCCTTCTTACCCTTTTTCTTCCTTTTCTTTTTAATTGCACCAGTATCAACGTCTGCTTCTCGTTTACTTTGAATGAGTTTATGAATTGCCCTCTCTTGTGCTATAAGCACTTGCTTCGGATTTCTCGGTTCCACTTGTTTCCGTTTCAAAGCTGACGATGTACTCATCTTGCCAATTCTACTATATCAAAATACACATTTCAGCTACAAACAAGTCATAAAAACATTTATCCGTAGTAATATAACGAAATACCGCAATTGAAATGCGCAAACTTTCAAGAAGAATAAAGCCAAAACAAATCATCGATGTCCTATTAACAAATTTCAGATTCAGAATTCAAATTCATATTTGAATCTAGCTTTCAACAAAACTATCATAATTCAGATTCATCCAAATCCCAAAAATCTCGACATACAAATTCAACATTGAAACTAGCTTTAATCAATTCATTTGAACATGTTGAACGACTAATTACGTGTATATAGATCCATACCTTCTGATCAGCAACCGCGTCTGAAATGGCGAGACACTCGATTTGGGGATTAGGGTTCCATCAAAAGGCTCGAAGTGGTGCAAAATTGTAATTGAGCTGGTGATTATGTGCTTAATGGGCCTGAGCCTGGGCCGGCCCAAAATAGAAAGGATAAACTGAAGTCGTTCTCTAGTGGTGATGTGATCGGAGCCGGAGGCTGGATGGAAGGGGATCGACCGACGACGCTGACCTGCACGGTGGTTGCTGTTGACTGTAAGTGTTTGTGGTACAGAGTGTGCGCCGTCTGCGAAAAGAATGTATCAGATGAACCTGCGTCTACTTGTAGCTACTGCAAATATGATTCCAGTAACCCTAACATCCGCCGTACCAAGCGCCTTTTCCGCATCCTCGTCGGTTACATTATTCGTTAATTTTTTAATGTGTTTTGGTGGATTTTGGTAGTTTATGGAATTTGATTTGGTGTAATGCATATGTTTACAGATGTCTATAGCTTCGGATTCAGAGGTGTTTGTGGTGATATGCTTTGACCGAGCGGCATAAGTACTGTTGGGATGTTCTGCTGATGAGCTTTTCGACTTTGCTAAGTACCATCCGTTTGCCGGTATATACATTTTTCATTTCAATTCTCACTTTTTATATTTGAATAGTTAATGTGATTAGAGTGTGTGGGAATTGTTGACTATTGTTCGTGATTTGGGTGTGTTTTATTGTTTGCTTAATGTTGATTTATGCTGAGTATGTCATGGCTGCTGGAATTCATCAACGGTCAATCGTGTGGCAGGTAATTCTTAATTTTTGTTTTCCTTATTCTCTCGAAGTTGGTGGTAATCTGCAATTAACCCAATACATTATATTTCAGTCCTTTCATAAGAAATTGATTAAAAAGAAACTTCAAAAGTAACTCAGAGGCTCAGAGCTAACAAGTTGTCATGAGAAATATGAAAAAGTAATATTTTTAGCCTCCTAGTTCATGTTTGTCCTAATTAACATGAGATTAAATCATTTTCAGTTCTTGCTGTTTTCGTTTTGATAGAAGAATGAATAAAACTTTCACCTTCCTTGTTTTTCGTCAGTTACATGAAACTGGTTTTGCCTTTTGTTATGCAGATAGCAGAAGATTACTCTCACTGTGAATTCCTAATTCGCCTTCCAGGATAGTGCCCAAGTAAGCAGAAGTTCTCAATCTTTGAACAGATATCTAGTCCCTTAGTTCTAATATCCCGGTTGCTGAATTTCACCATTCGATCTCCAGTGCCTGCTTTTCGAGATGTCATTGATGTACCCTTGGTTGTTAGAAAGGCCAACAAGTCACGCAAAGAGGTCTGGTTTCTGAAACTTAATAAATATTTATTCTATTACTTATTCATTTTTCTTATTGATAAATGCATTGCACAATAGGTGAGGGAAGAGCTTGGAATTGGTGAAGATGTAAAGTTGGTTATCTTTAACTTTGGTGGACAGGTATGACACTTGTGCTTGACATATTGTTTATAGCTACAAATTTCTTAACATAAATCACATCTGTGCCCGTAACCTAGTTATGTTTGATACTGATCATACATCTATGTTTTCAGCCAGCTGGTTGGAAGTTACAAGAACACTACTTGCCCTCAGGGTGGTTATGTCTGGTTTGCTTTGCTTACCATCAGTATTTTATAATATATATATTTCCTTGTTAAAGTTAGTAAGGCAAACAACTATTGTTACTCTCTCAGGTATGTGGAGCATCGAAAGATCAGGAGCTCCCACCTAATTTTATTAAACTGGAGAAGGATGTCTACACACCTGATATTATGATTGCTTGTGATTGCATGCTTGGTAAAGATGTTTTTTGTTTTACTTAAAATGTGGACTGGGTACTATGAAATATTATAACACGCTATTAAACAGGCAAAATTGGGTATGGGACTGTCAGTGAAGCATTGGCATACAAACTTCCTTTCATTTTTGTACGTAGAGATTATTTCAATGAAGAATCATTTTTGAGAAATATGCTCGAGGTAAAATACAATTCAACCACTTGGGAAGGTCGTTTATAGTAAGTCATATCAAGTACAAAAGAGGAGATTTGTAAATCATGATCAATTCTACAATGCAGTATTATCAAGGCGGGGTGGAGATGATTAGGAGAGATCTGCTTACCGGTCATTGGGCACCTTACCTAGAACATGCAGTCACTTTGAGGCCATGCTATGATGGTAGTATAAATGGTGGTGAGGTAAGCCATGTCTATAAGCGACCTCAATGGCATTGATGTTTTTAGTGATTCTACTCGAAATGCTATTTGAGCTTCAATTTGTATGCTCGTCAAAGTAAATGATGATAGAAATGGTCCCTACCATGTCATCTACGAAGCTATACAAGTATACAACTCTCAACCAATTTGCTAACAAGAATTGTTGCAGGTAGCAGCACGTATATTGCAGGACACAGCTGGAGGAAAAAATTATGTATCTGATAAGGTAAGCCTTGTCTTGTTGAGATCCCAGTACGAACTTTTGGTATCCTTTTTGCAGCATCCCCTTTTCATTGAGGAAACACAATTCCTTTGTTTTTTAGATTATTGTGGTCTTTGCTGCCTAGTATTCCATAATATTTCTCACCAAATTGGTGTACGCACCTCATTTTGCTGCTGCAGTTAAGTGGCCCTAGAAGGTTAAGGGATGCAATAGTACTCGGTTACCAACTTCAAAGAGCTCCAGGTAGAGATATTTATATCCCAGAATGGTATTTAAATGCTCAAAGCGAGCTCGGTCTTCGAACTAGTTTTGATCTGAAAGAGGGGACATCTGTCACACAGTGAGTTGTACTTAAATATTTTTTATAAATGGAACTTTTTTTTTGCGAATAAGGCGATATTATTGGCAAAAAGAGACAATACAGACACAAGACAACCTGCAACACAAAGAAACCTCCTGAAGACCACACAAACCAGCAACAGACAACACAAGATGGCCATCAACGCACCACAGACACAACACAAGACACTATTACAAAGCAAGACATCTATAAATGGAACTTTTTCGGTTGCTGATTCTGTTAATGTTGACCTTGTCTTATGCCTTTTCAGAAGCAGTACTGAGGACTTTGAAATGCTTCATGGTGATGTTCAAGGCCTTTCAGATACCATGGCTTTCTTAAAGAGCTTAGCAAATCTAGAGGGTGAGCATGGCTCCGGGAAACATGTGATCAGCTCCAACTCAGAGAAAGGAAAGCTGCAGCAAAGGTCTTCAACTGGGAGGTAAAATAGATTTCTGTGTTTCGTTTGTGTAACTGAATACTTCGGACAGCCACATTGTAATTACTTGTGAATTTTCCCTCCTTTTAATTGGTATTGGACAAATTTAGGAAGATATATTTGTTACAAGAGCACCTGGAAGGTTGGATGTCATGGGAGGGATTGCGGACTACTCTGGAAGCCTCGTTTTGCAGGTCATCTGTCTTTTGAATTTTTGTTATTGTTTTGTTTGCAACTTTTGAATGATATAACTCTCTTCAAACAACATCAAAGTTGGATATCATCAATTTGTATTATTAATCTTAAAGTAACCGACAAAAGATACTTTTAGTTGATATAATGGTAACAACCATTTACAAAATCAACTTATGTCTATCAGATGCCCATTAGAGAAGCCTGTCATGTGGCTATTCAAATTAGTCATCCAAGCAAACAAAGGCTATGGGAACATGCTCTTGCAAGACAGCAAGCAAAGGGTCAAGGGCCAACACCCGTTCTGCAAATTGTAAGTGTTCTTAGCGTTTGATTCTCATATTTGACAGTGTACATATATCTTGATCCGTTTCTTATATGATTCTTCCCCACGGAAACAATAGGTTTCATATGGATCTGAACTGAGCAATCGTAGCCCAACATTTGACATGGATTTATCTGATTTCATGGATGGAGAAAAGCCAATATCTTATGCTGCAGCACGTGAATACTTCGCAAAAGACTCATCCCAGAAGTAAACTTCAGAATTTCCTTATATCTTTTGCATAGAAAGACATGCGGTAGTTCTCATTTGTGTCTACTGTAGGTGGGCTGCATATATTGCAGGGACAATATTGGTTTTGATGACCGAGTTAGGTGTACGCTTTGAGAATGGAATTAGTATGCTGGTAAGAGCTATTATTTTAGAAAGTGTTGATGAGTTTCATGGGAAAAAGCCTTGTTCACTTATCTCTTCTCTTGTCAATGTATGCTGTTATAGAACTATTGCATAAGGATGTTGAAATTATTCTTGAATCTTATGCTGTCTATTTCATAGTATTATGATGTCTTACAACTGCCTAAATTTGTCAATTCAAGGTTTCTTCTGCCGTCTCGGAGGGAAAAGGTGTATCATCATCTGCTTCTGTAGAGGTTGCTAGCATGTCGGCTGTTGCTGCTGCACATGGTATCAATATATTCTGTATGTCAATCACTTTATTTAAAATAACAATTGAAATGTGATACAGAACCTGACCATGCGATTGTGATATTTTTGTATTTTTTTAATTTATTTTATGATCAGATAGCTTATTCTTTATGGAAGAGGGACAGTTCTGTATGGGGCAGTCATATAATTTCCTAACAAATATTTGATATTCCTGCAGGAATCAAAATCAGCCCTAGAGAGCTTGCTTTATTGTGTCAGAAGGTCTTTTTTCTCTAGCCTTTTCGGATTCCTTCAACATTTATAAAGAATTTTAGGACCGGTGCTTAATTACATCTGCTTATAGGTGGAGAATCATGTAGTCGGTGCGCCATGCGGTGTTATGGACCAAATGGCTTCTTCGTGCGGTGAAGCAAACAAACTTCTTGCTATGTTGTGTCAGGTACATGTGACGCCACACAGATAAAGTTATGAAGGCTTTGTGTCTTGTAGCAGTGATTTTTTATTTATTGAGTGATTACGCTGTTTATGAATTTGTAGCCAGCTGAAGTGCTTGGGCTTGTTGATATTCCTAGCCATGTGCGATTTTGGGGCATAGACTCTGGAATTCGACATAGGTATCCTACCAATCCGATTCAATTTTGAACAATGGCTCATCGTTAGTGTTCATGTTGCTTTTTTATTCAGTGTGGGCGGTGCTGATTACGGGTCTGTTAGAATTGGTGCATTCATGGGTCGAAAGATGATAAAAACCTTAGCAGCCTCAATGTTACCTCAATCTTTAAGCGCAGACTGTGACTTTGAAGATGTTGGCGTTGAGCTATTTGAATCTGAGTCCTCGTTAGATTATCTGTGCAATCTTTCTCCGCACAGGTAACAGTCTTCCTTTAGTACTTTTTTGAAAAGTGGAACTAATAATTAATTTGGGTGACAAGGTGCATTCAAAATACAGATATGAAGCTGTATATGCTAAATCGATTCCGGAATCAATTGGTGGTGAGGAATTTTTGGAGAAGTACGCCGATCACTGTGATTCAGTCACAGTTATTGACCCCAAACGAAGCTATGGAGTCAAAGCATCTGCTAGACACCCTGTTTATGAAAACTTCCGTGTCAAGGTTAGTGAGATCATCTCCATACTTACTAACGGTTCAGTTTCAATGTGTGTAATTCTAGGCGTTATCTTTCCCAATGATGACTACATTAAATCTCTTTTTGCAGGCATTCAAAGCTTTATTGACCTCTATTGTATCAGATGATCAGCTCAGTGCCCTTGGCGAGCTATTGTATCAGGTATTGGGCCTACTGGCCATTGATTCAAATCCTGGTTTATTGTAATTCCTTGGTGTTTTTAAACACATCTAGAATAGCAAAAATCATAAAATATTTGAACTTGTGCAACAGTGCCACTACAGCTACAGTGCTTGTGGCCTTGGCTCAGATGCAACAGACAGGCTTGTGCAGTTAGTTCAAGAAATGCATCACAGTAAAAAAGATGCTCCCGGAGATGGGACTCTATACGGAGCAAAGATAACTGGTGGCGGCTCTGGTGGAACAGTATGCGTCATTGGTCGCAACTCTCTAAAGAGCAGCCAGCAAATCATTGAGGTAACTTATTCAAACTTCAGTTTCTTAATTTCTTTCCATGCACATGCACTAGAGATATGAACTGATAATTAATTTCATACATTTGCATAACAGATTCAGAACAGATATGAACGCGCCACTGGCTTTCTGCCTTTCGTGTTCAAAGGCTCATCCCCTTGCGCTGGAAAGTTTGGGTATCTGAAAATCCGCCGCCGCTCCACCACCACAACCTAGGCATCTAGACCTTCAGATTGATGGATATACTAAATTACTGATTTACACAAGACATTCAGACTAAGAAGAAGAACATCAGAAATATATTAAAAGTTATTGTTTTCAAATTCCAAATGCAGTTCTTGGAAAGCTTCTTTGACTTCTTAGGCTTGTGTTTCTTTTCAGAAGCGGTATCAAATTCTGAAGAGTCAACATTCATAACATTTTCATATACAAGGCCACCCGAAGTTCCCTGTCTTTGCTTCTTTTCAGCACCATTATCGGCTTTTTCAGATGGCATATCTTCAGATGCAATGCCATTTGAAACTTCATGACTCGGCTGCTTCTTCTTTTTTACAGCAGAATGCACTTCTGCATTACCCGACTCCATAACCTTTGCCACTTCCAATTGAGCATGTTCAGAAGCAATAGAATTAGAAACTTCAATGTTCTTAGCCTTTTCCTTCTTATCCTTATCCTTTTTCTTCTTTTTCTTTTTAATTGCATCAGTATCAACTTCCGCAGAGTCCATCACACTAGTAGTTTCAGCATCCACAGATATAAAATCATTATCAGGTTCTCCGCTCTTTTTCTTCTTCTTCTTTTTATCAACACCATTATCAACTTCCAGAGGTCCTGACATATTTATTGAATCATTATCGACATGTTCTGATAGAATACCATGCCTTTTTTTCTTCCTTTTCTTTTCAACACCTGTATCACTCCCCACCGATTCCGTCAACTCACTCCCATTCAAAACTTCATTCTTTCTGTCCTTATACTTCTTCTTGAGCTTCTTAACCTCGGTAGAATTGGGACTATCATCTACAAATGCACCAATAACCTCCATATCACGTCCCATATTCACCTTATACCCTTTATCACTCTTCTTCTTGACTTGAACAAATTACACTATATTCTTTCACTGCCGATTCAAATACAAGACAACCGTAAACATGCGGAACAAGAAACTAGTAACCACATACTAATAAATTTGTTCCAAATCACAGAAACTTAAAAAACTGTTAATTAACACATCCAAAAACCAAAACAATAAAACACACACACAATTAACAGGTACGATCCTAATTGCAATAGATAAGCAGAGTAGAGCAGCAGTTAAGTCACCTGTCGCCAATTTGATTCGAGAATCAACAAAGCCAGCAGCGAGCAGGTACAATGAGAATCCGACACTGCCGCCGTGGATTAACCCTATGTCCGACAGCCGGTTTTGTTGAAACGGTATCGCTTCATTCTAATAAAAATCGCTGTGGAATTATAAATGACCTAAATACCCTTCGATGTTGCTGGTGTTCTGAATTAAGTTATAAATTACAAGTCTCAAGTAATGAACACATGGAATTAAGTTACAGCTCTTTTTGTTTCAAAAGTCTAGCCATTTGTTATAGTAAACACAATTACTAGGAGATACAAGACCATCTGGAGTGCATATGCTCATATGCGGGCAAACCCCACAAGGAATGGAGGCCAAGGCACCAGTTTTAGGTTTTTGGCTTGCAGACTTGTAGCAAAGAACTCCATCGGGTATGGTACTAAACTCACCAAACCCCGTGCTCCTAACTTCAACAAGCTGACCATTGAGCACAAGAGTCTTGACTATCTGGTGTATCCTTGTAGTTGGTATCTCAAATTTGAGCGCTCTTGTGCTTCTTACACCATTGGCAATTTCTTCAATTGTTGCCACTGTCATTTTACGGATTTCCATTGTACACAGTTTTTTTACAACTTCAATAGTTTCCACGTTGAGTTCTCCCTTGTCGTACCACAATCCCCCTGTTAGCTCTTCCGTGGGATCGAATTCAACCGCCATGTATGTCTTTTTACCTTTGTTTTTAATGTTTGGAACTTCTTTTACTAGCTTCTTCAAAATAAGCGCCTTGATGCATTTATTACTATCGGCTCTGGCATATTAGTTTCATCCTTAATATCTCTGGACCATATCCCTTCTTCTCGTTTACTTTGAATGAGTTTATGAATGGCCCTCTCTTGTGCTGTAAGCACTTGCTTCGGATTTCTCGGTTCCGGTTGTTTGCGTTTCAAAACTGACGATGTACTCATCTTGCCAATTCTATTATATCAAAATATACATGTCAGCCACAAACAAGTCATAAAAACATTTATCCATAGAAATGCGCAAACTTTAAAGAAGAATAAAACCAAAGCATATCATTGATGTCCTATGAACAAATACCAGATTCAGAATTCAGATTCAACAAAACTATCATAATTCAAACTCAGCCACATCCCAAAATCTCAACATACAAATTCAACATTGAAATTGAAACTAGCTTTAAACAATTCATTTCAACATGTTGAACGACTAATTACGTGTATATAGATCCATACCTTCTGATCAGCAACCGTATGTGAAATTGCGAGACACTCGATTTGGGGATTAGGGTTCCATCAAAGGGCTCGAAGTGATGTAAAATTGCAAATGACCTGGTGATTGGTCTGCTTAATGGGCCTGGGCCTAGGCCGGCCCAATTGGAAAGGTTAAATTGAAGTCGTTGACCGGTGGTGATGTGAAGATGATCGGAGCCGGAGGCTGGATGGAAGGTGATCGGCCGACGACGCTGAACTGCACGGTGGTTGCTGTTGACTGTACGTGTTTGTGGTACAGAGTGTGCGCCGTCTGCGAAAAGAATCTATCAGATGAACCGTCGTCTACTTGTAGCTACTGCAAATTTGATTCCAGTAACCCTAACATCCGCCGTACCAAGCGCCTTTTCCGCATCCTCGTAGGTTACATTATTCGTTAATTTTTTTTAATGTGTTTTGGTGGATTTTGGTAGTTTATGGAATTTGATTTGGTGTAATGCATATGTTTATTGTTTACAGATGTCAATAGCTTCGGATTCAGAGGTGTTTGTGGTGATATGCTTTGACCGAGCGGCAAAAGTACTGTTGGGATGTTCTGCTGATGAGCTTTTCGACTTTGCTAAGTACCATCCGTTTGCCGGTATACACATTTTTCATTTCAATTCTCACTTTTTATATTTGAATAGTTAATGTGATTAGAGTGTGTGGGAATTGTTGACTGTTGTTCGTGAGTTGGGTGTGTTTTATTGGTTGCTTAATGTTGATTCCAGTTGCTAGTGTTGGTCGAGTTTTGGAGGGGGAGATGTTGAGAGTGACTCTTTCCAAGGCGAAGAATGGATACTCGCAACATTTACGTATTGCGGATGTTGTCCCATTGCGAACTGGTTTCAAGCCAGTCATTAAAACCTTGAGGAAGATTTATAAGGTAAATCCCTAGTACATCTCGTATTTTTTGTGAGATTGTTTTGGTTTGTGACTGCACTCTGAGTGTTATTCAAGTGCTGATTTTTATAATCTGAATTCTGATCGCTCTGTTACTTTATGTTTCTTGGTTACTATTCAAATTTCATACTTCTGATTTGAGTTAGGTTTAGTTCTTTCGAAAGGCATTTGAATCCTAAGACACACTTCTTATTTATGCAGCTCTTGGTAAAGCATTAACCGCTTCATTGCATTGCATTCTTTAAGAACTGTGAGCATACATTTACAAACTATGGTTGAGTTTTCATGGAGGGATAATGTTCACTTTCCACGTTTGTGAGTTCGTACATGATACAACAGTAAAGTTTAGCTTATTCCCCCCTGCAGCATTGGTAGATTTTGAAGTTTCCGTGTTTAGTTACATGAAGTTTGCTAACTGACTTTTCAATGTTGAAATATGTAAACAAAGCAATTATTACGATTAGCCTTATTATGTGCACATGTTGTGAACAATATCTGGTCAAGGAGTTCGTAACTTGATCCATAGCCTTGTGAATTTTACTTGTAAATACTTTGACTAGAATCATTATAATATGCACGCCATGCTTTACCATGCAGCTTGAGAATGCGGAATCCGGTAATAACCAGCATGATGATCAAGGTCGTCTTCAAAGGGATAATTACCAGCATCGGCAAGGCCAGGAAACTTGAAGCGCTTCTAAACAATTCTAAGCGCTGAATTCTCTAGATAGCCATCATCTGTGTTTGTTCACAACATCCTTAGGTGATATATTGAGACTTCTAATTAGCTTCTGAGCTTTAAATTAGTTTACTGAACTACAATATTTCATGCTATTGGGTGCAGACCATGTTCACGAAAAGGCAGTCTGCAAGGATTAAGTCTGAGCAGCTAGAAAACTTGTTGAAATTGAAGATGCCAAGTTCTCTGATTCTCAAAAAAGTCACAGACCCCTCGAAGATATTCAACAAAAGGGAGCAGTCTCCTACAAGGAGATCCTCTCAATTTGAAATTAAGATGAAAAGAATGAACTTACTCAAACACGATTTAACGCTCATGAACAATGTTATTGTAGTATAAGAAGTAAGAACAGTGTACATCTCTTGTCTCACTTTCCATCACAATTTGCTAATTTTTTTCAACAAAGCTCAGAACACAGTCTATGTTCATCCTAAAATCAAACATGACACTCAATAATGCAAAATTTAAGCTGAATCTCAATCATATTACTAACTATTCAAAATAGCAAAAAGCCAAACATGTCCATCATTGTCTTTTGCAATTCATTCAAAAAGTCTTCCCATTTCCATCTCCATAAATGGTAAAACTGACAGCTTTGCCTGTATCAAAACATTCTAAATTTTGCACCAGTAAATGGATAAAACACTATTAATTATCATACAGAGTTTCCATGCATTCATGAGCTCATTTATTGTCCATCACAGTAGCTCTTAACTTCCACTCCATCGCCACCAGTCAGTCCCCAAAATCTCTATACCACAACTTTCCATAACAAATAATCGCACCACAATTTTATTAATCTAACGGTTGAAACATGTATACAGACATGATTCTGGAGTTTTTTTAGCGACATAAAAGTAATTTTTTCTAAAAAGAAAATAACTCATCAAATCCAATGGAAAAGAAGTCATTTAAGCACCAAACACGCCCTTCTTGCATCTAATCTTCATTTTTTTGAAATCTATCCGCCATTTTCACCACCAGGTGATTAATGCGGTAGGTCGCTCATCTCTCCGATTTCCGTGCCCCACCGAGTCAACGCCTAGTCAACCATCACTCACTTTGCTCATCTTCGTCTTCACTCCTCAGGTTTGCTTTCATCAGTTCGCTTCTATTTATTCAATCTACTGTCGCTTTCGCTTTTCCTCACCTTTTCGCTTTTCTCATTCGTAATTGGACTCGACTGCGAAAAGCTAGGTCAAGTTTTGTTCCCAATTTCAGATCTGATTTTGTTGCTTTTATTGCTTTTTGTTGATTGAAATTCAACCGTTTGTGTTTTAGGGTTTTGAGAAGCTTGGAAGAAGTTTTTAGGGGAAATGGAGAGGAGGATAAGTACGTTGAGTAGGCGAGTGAGTCCAGAGAGAGCAAAAGTGTGGACTGAGAGGTCGCCGAAGTATGTACAGTACAGGAAGATTTCTGTGTTGTACTACCTATGTACAAATCAACGCCTTGAGCATCCTCATTTTGTTGAAGTTACGCTATCCTCGTCTGATGGCCTTTACTTGAGAGGTGCGTAACTCTACAGCCTCGAAATTTTTAGCAATTTAAATGATGGATTATGAATTGTGTAGTCATTTGGTTTAATTGTTGTTTTTTGAGCAGATTTTATTAACAGGTTGAATGAACTGAGGGGACGAGGCATGGCATCTCGGTATTCATGGTCGTGTAAGAGGTAGGAGTGGTAAATACTTTTCGGGGTTCCTTGTCGTTAAGTTCAAGCTGTTTTGAAACTGTTAACCATATAAGTATGTTTCCCGCTACTGGTAACGGACCTAACGGTATAAACAGATGTAGCTAGATACGGAAAAGATTCTTTCTTTTTGCGTGCTGCTTATCATATTCCAGAGAAATTGTCATTAACTATTTATTTTCCATTTGCGTAGCCTAATATATATATTTATTCAAGAGAAGTATACGATAGCTGCTTCCTTACCATTTTGATTTCATCCAAATTTAAGTGTTTGCTAGTTTTTTACTCAACTTGATTTGGTGTTTGCTCTATGCAGGAGCTACAAGACTGGATATGTGTGGCATGATCTTAGCGAAGATGATTTGATTCATCCTGCAACTGGAAGTGAATATGTCCTTAAAGGTTCAGAGCTTATTGAAGAGCCAAATTCAAGTAACTACTCTTTAGTTATGCATCTTATACTTGATTTTTCACACTAAAATTATTACTTTAAATTGTTCGTTATGCATTATGGATTCCTTGTTTCAGGGATAGATTTTGGTAACATTGACCAGTTAAACTTCTATTTCATGAAACTGATAGCTTTAGTGTCTCTTCTTAAGCAGAGCAAATTGTTCCTTGTGAAAACATGAAGTATCGAAACCATAAACAATTACGAGAGCCAACTTCCTGCAGAAGCCGAGATGATTCATCAACTTCTTCAAGCCTGAATGGAAAAGAGCTAACTCTGTCTTTGGAAGATGCATATTCTCCTCGTCAGCATCCAGGCTCTTCCAGTGTTTCTCCTGTGTATAGAGCGTGCAAAAATGCTTCGCCGGTTGGAAATCTTAGTTTGGTTGAATATAAAGTCGACACCACCGGAAAGGCTGCTAATGCCTCAACTCAGACTGAGGAAACTCCCGGCTCGGAGCAAATTCAAGACACTTGTTCTCGGGGTGTATCAACTGAAGATGTACCTTTACCGCATGTATTGCCATCAACTCCTCCTAACCAAATTCCCCATGCCAAAAAGAATCTTGTCGTGTCTCGTGCCTCCGGATCCCCTCCCAGCTGCCCCAGTGAATCTTCATCAGCTGGAAAAACAGAAACTTTAGAGTCTTTGATAAAAGCTGATGCTAAGAAAATAAAAAAGATAGTGCTCGAAGAGGAAGATATCAGCATGTCGCCTAATGTCAGGTTAAAGGCAACAAATATGATAATGCAGCTAATTTCATGTGGATCAATATCAGTGAAAGATCGTAGCTTGGGGTTCATTCCTTCTTACAAGCCAAGGTTTTCTAGTTCCAAATTCCCCTCTCCTCTATATTCCTCTTCAGTTTTATTGGGTGAAATGGACTACATGTATGAGAGTCCAAGGAAAATGGGGCTTAAATTGGAGGATAAGGAATATTTCAGTGGTAGCTTAATTGAGACTAAAATGCTTAAGGGAATTGGAGGTTTGGCTGCTTTAAAGCGATCTTCTTCCTTTGATGCCGATAGGTAAGTCAACTCTCCCTCCCAATATAATTAATTGTATTTTAGTATTTAAATAAATCAGTGACTTTGGCACTAAGTTTCGCTAAGATGCAGAATGTAGTTGGTCAGCAAAATACACTTAAGTTGAGGTCTTCCAGAAAACTTTATCAAGGGTCATTTTCTACATAACTTGTTCTTATTACACTGTGTTAGCTAGTCAGTGTACACAATAAATCTCTATTCAGTAGGCGTAATTGTGTCTTTTATGAGTTTTTAAGTATCAAATGACAAAGAGTGTAATGAAAGAGTTTTTCAAAACTTATTCAGGACATCCAAGCTGTCAACTGCGGATGAAGAAAAGGAAGAGATTCCATCAACAGGTTCAAAATGTATTCCGCTTTCTATCAAAGCATCTCTTGGTAGGCATCCAAAGTCAGAGTCCATGAGGTCTCCGCTCTCAGACAGACCAAGAATGTCCTCCGAATTCTACAAGTCTCAAACTTCAACTCCCAGTGTTTCTGTTGGTAACAGCAAAAGGATGATGGATCCAGTTAAAAGTCACCTAAGTCTTCTACTTATGGCTCTTTCAGGGATGATAGTAAAATAACAAAAATTGAAGAAAGGTGAGTCAAATAAATGTCATTACTTTGATCCACTTCTGACTCAAAAATCAAATTCAATGTTGATTAACATTCTATTTTATAATTGAATTGACAGACTTGCTTCAGGAGCTCGTGTCATTATTCAATCAAAGCCTACTAGCGATACAATTTAGTTTCTGCATTCAAACCAGAAGGATGATGCTGACAGTAATATAAATGTTGGAAGACTGATGGTTGCCATAAACAAAAAAATTGCAATTTCCATTAGAATGCTTGTGTTACCATCGCCATTGATACTTACAAATTTGTTGTTGATTGTAATATTCTACTTTTGTCTCCCTGACACTATTCCAACCTAATGTCCTAAACTCTTTACCATTCTGTTCTCTCTTTTTTCTTTGGCAAACTGGACATCTCTTTCTTTTCAGGGGAGCTGATGCTTACACTTAGAGTTGCTGTTCTACCTCGTCTGCAAGTTGTTTACTGATCGATGGAAACACTGACTCACCGGCCTTCATCAGCTTACAGTTTCCGCCACTCTTGAGGTGAATGATGAGTCTGGAGCTTTACGTATCTGTCTGGTGTTGTAACTATTGCAGCTCAAGCACTTGTGTCCCACAATATGAAAATGCACATTTGAGTTTGCGCTGCAATCGTTGCATAGAACCCACACCTGTCCACGTAACAAAAATGTCAAATATCTCAAGATACGCAATGGATTCGGATCCGGTAATGCGCAGCTATTTGCTGCGAGTGTAAAAACGACGTCGTTTTAACGTTTTTTACCATAACCCTACGTAGTTTTGAGTGAACCATTTACCATATGCAATCAACTTTTCTGATTGAGTAAAGCTAGAAATTAACTTAAGCTACCATTTTATCTTTGAACATCTCTGGCATTGGAGTCTTTGCTATCTGCACAAAGAAAGGTGTTTATACGTTAAATCAAAGACACCACGAGACTGAAGAATGTGAAACAGTGAAGCAGGCCTACCTCTTGATCAAGCTTTTTCCATAAATTGGTCATGTCAAAAATGGATTTTGAGCAGACAGGACATGAATATCTGTTACAAAATAGATTATCACTCGATTCGAACATCTGATACTACTACCAGACGCATATAGATATAAGTCAGATGATAACAGTCTAAGACTACCTGTAGTGTTGTTCCATCTCATTCAAGCAAGCCATGTGAATCGTGTGCCCGCAGGGTAAGACATTGATGTCTTTCATGGTATCAAACAGAAACTGTACCAATCAACATTAAGTATTCTCAGTTAGATTGAGAAATCAAACACTTAGTGATTCAATCAGGTTAGGTTAGGCTCAAACGAATCACTTTTACCTCAAAGCAAACCGGGCAATTGTGGTGCATTGCGCCTTCAATGCACTTGTGCGTGTTCTTCATCGAGTTTGAGTAGCAACACCCTGTATGGTTCAAAAAAATATCATAATTAGCCAAATATTAAGGAAAGAAAACCTTCTGATCAAGGAAAAATATATCTTCGATTTTACTTACCGCAGGGAGTGCAGTGAAAGAAATTCTCTTTTCCACCAGTTCTGTACTCATCAAAAAACATATGTACAGAAATGAATATCGGCAATAGGAAATGTCTCACCAAACGTGCAAATTTAAACAGTGAAATATCTCATACCTGCAGATGCCACATTCATCGCAATGGTACTGCTTCTTTGATACCTAACAAAGAGGAGCAAAACATATATATGAGTTTACATTGATCCCATTCTGTTTTCACCTGCATGATAATTTGAATTTAGAAAATTAAGGAACTTACATCATCGTCAAAAAAGTTACACTTTGCGCAAAAATACTTCCCCATACACACCCCGCATTTAATGCAGTATTGCCGCACCTGTTTATAACAAGACAAACCAAGTCAGTCTCGAATTCAATACAATACTAGAAGTCGTTCTACTTCAGATTATTTTGCACAAATATTGACAGATGCTTACGTCTTGTTCGGTGTCACAAAGGGAGCATATGATCTGCAAAAAACAACGTGAGAAAACAATATTAGACCCGGATTATAAGATCAAGGACCATATGGCTGCCTATACAAATAACAATAAACAAACTGACAAACAAACCTAAAAGTCATCGAAACAAATAATTTCCTTACTGAAAAAAGTAAGTAAAAAAAGACTAATATGATCGCAAATTCCGGGTACGAAATGTTTCATTCCATTATACATGGGAAGAAGCGGAACATGTTACAGCCTTAAACAGATCATGTGAATGTGAATCTAAGCACAAATTGAGCTTTAAATAACATTTCTACATCAAAACTTATCTTCTATGATCAAATTGTAACATGTAAGATCAATATTCAAAGAATCAAACCTTTGTTATATCGTGTCGAGGTATATCGTGCCGTTCCGTCACCGCAATGTCCATAGAATTCTGCAGCAATTTCCACAAACCCATTGTCAGAATTTCAGTACTAAATTTAACACTAAACATTGATTCACAAAATTTGTAAAAAGATTAAACCTTTGCTTCATTGTGGCAGTGTCTGCAATCAAAGACCTCACCACAACAGGGTGCTCTTATCTTGCACCTCCTCCTGTAATGCCCGCACCTGATTCCACCCAATCATCTCAATTCTCAAAAACAGAGCATTGTGCATCAAAACAGAACACAACATTACAGAGAACAGAGCATACCCATGATGTCCAAATCCGATGTCGGGTTGAGACACATCCTTGTCCAGCTGCTGCTGGTCGTGTGAGGTGGATTTGATGAGCTGAGAGGAGCTGATCGGATCCATACTAGTGGAAAATTGAATGAAAGGGTATTGGGAGAGAAGATGGATTGGTTGAATTTGTAATTGAATGGATGACAGAGCGTGAAAAGTTGGAGTTTTGAATTGAATGGAAGCAGATTTGTAGGTATTTGAATCTTTTTGCTTTTTGATCTTTGAATCTTGATATGATCGGATAAGATCGATTTGGATAAGATTAGTGTCTGTGTAATGACACAAATATCGGTTTTTAGCCGTTTCAGGAGATGAAGAGACTGATTTTGATGAATACGATGATGTTGAAGATTCTGCGTACGCCGCCGTTTTATAACCAGTTGCTGGCTCACTGTTTCTGAATCTGACTGTACTCTGTATTTATTTTATTTTAGTTGAACTAATATTAGATGACGATTTGCCTGGTTCTGGTCTCTTCCATTTTGCCTTTTTTTGTACATTCATCATTTCAATTATGAGCTGTGAAACAGAGATATTTTTAGTTAATTGTCAAGTGGAGTTAGTGGGCGGATCCGGAGTTGGTTCATACTCCCTCTGTCCCATAATTTTTGATCCATTCATGTAATATATGTGAGGTATATTATATTGAAATATGACAAAAATAGTGGAATGGAGGGAGTATTATATTTTTGAACGTCGCAAAAGTAATGTAGAACTGGACGGATGAATGATACGTATATAGATATTTTATCATTATTTCGAAATTACCGAAGTATCGTGAACCTACGAATTTTAGAGAATAAATTGAATTTATGAAAGATGTTTTGAACATTTTACTACTCGATAAGCACCGATAACTGATAGGTATCACATTTCTTACTGTGAAATGTTAGGGCATATTGAACACTTTAAAATGCAGAACATATTGTAACTCAATTTTAGTAAACAATTCAAAATGATTGATTTAAGTATGTTTCTATTCTTAATTTAAATATCTAAGATCATTTTTCAACCGTCAGTGTCATAAATACCCAAAACAATGGAGAAATAGCTAAGGTTGCTTTTTGGGAATAAAGATCTACGGCTATCAATAAAGACAATTTTGTGAAAGTAGC